>JAMKCH010054811.1:0-21432 GCA_023653785.1 Ophioderma brevispina | reverse complement strand
AGTAGGTATATTCTAATTGCAAAGGCTTCCTCAAAGCACTTACATGAAATAATCTGTCTCAAACAAGTCAACAGTAGGATATGTAGGCCTACTGAATCACAAGTACATAAATTTAAATAACTTGAAAGTTTGTATTTTATTGCGAAGAACCTGTTATTGATATAACAAAGTTAAACAAAGTTTTAAGTTTCTTAAAAGATGTTATGTTTCTTTCATTTTTAAGAAGTAGGCCTACATGATATTCAATTATCCAGGCTATTATCTATTAGCCAGTTTAATTTGTTGGCTTTTTTATTTATGAAAGTTCTTTTTCCATAATCAAAAGAAGCATTTTTCAATTGGCATCATTCTACTTCTCACCTTTACAAAGTATTACTGAAACTAAAAATTGTTTGCTTGCAAACCAGAGCACACTTTATAATGAATAGAACGTGTCTTGCTGGCCAGGCCTCTGACCCTAGGTGGTATTTTAATCATTAGCAGTGTCATATGAAGTGCAACTTAATGATGGCATTAAGCAACATGTGGTTGGGCTCCTTTAACCCTGCACTGTGTTAACTTGAAACAGCCCAAATTCTCTCACTCCCAACCCAGTCATAAGTGCCTTACAAACACACGTGCTATTCAGGTGACTCGGTTCATCCACAATGCACCAGTTTGGGAATTCACTCAATATGTCATGTGATACCAGCATGGCTCCCCGCAAAATCCCATTCTTAAAGTATTGGTGGCACTTTCACGTTACTTCGTGTATTTAATAAAGTGATCACCCTTTCCGGGTTTGGATAAATTTCATAAACAAAATTGTATTAATGTGCAATTTTTATTGTAAATAATATATAAAGAGACTGAAAGGTGTGTGGTTGTCTTTGAATGGCATCATATATAGGCTAGTATGCATCATTGATGCTCTGGTTAAAGTACCAGCACTTGAGAAAACTGGCAGTGAAAGGGCCAAACTAGAAGGGGAACAAGCTAACAGAGAGCAATATGATTTGCTCACGAACATCGGCAAAAAAAAGCGTCAAAAATCCGATTTTGCAGGTTCGTAACAAGTTTAGTTTCGATATATCCCATATAGTTATAGGACCAAAAGAAATTAATATTAAGGAACACGAGACACTTACTACAAACGTAAATGGGGGGGAGATTATCTTGGACACTGCTTTTCTATCAATTTTCGCGGAGAAATATTATACAGACTTATTTTCTTCACTTATAAGCTTATTCCGGCGTTTTAAAAAGTTACTCTTTCGGGTGGATTACTTTCATTGTTTAGCCAAAAAATGCCTTGATTTATATTGGACATTATCTATTTCTCTAGGACCTCCGAAGATCATGTGTTTTGTGATATTGAGTGAAAAATAACGTTTCTATCACAATAGGTTTCTAAAACTTTAGCTTACACATTAAAAACATTCCATGTGTATTATGCTGTAAAGATAGTGAAAATCTTGCAATACCATTGGGTTCAGTTTAGGCATGATTGTTGACACGTCAAATTGGGCCAATTTAGTCAATAAACATGCATTTCTCGGCAGAAAAATATGATTTTTGAGATCTGTGTAACATTGTCCTAATCTAAGTAGATTTAGAAGAATACGTCAGACATATATGTCATACCTCAACAGCTTCGAAAAAGCCACATGTCACTGGGGAAAAGTGGTAAATCGAAATCAGGATATGAAAAATCTAAGAATATGTTATTTCAACCGTGATTCTTTGAAATTTTATGCGATTTTGAGATATCTTGTGAAATTTCATTTCAAATTCTCCACATTCCTCCAAGATTTTTTTTTGATCATTTCTTCAAGCTCAATCAAGCCCTATATGTGATTATAAGGAATCCTGTGCAATTTTACTAAAATCCTTATGCGAGTGGATGTTACTTTGTTACGATTTTATGAAAACTCCGTGCAATTTAACAGAATTGTGTGCAATTTAACAGAACGTGTGTTTAACAGAAGGTTCTTGTGCGATTAACATAATTTGTGCAATTTAGGAAATCTTGGCGAGTTTACAACTTTGAGTGAATTTTTGATTAGCCGAATCTTGTGTTTTTTGGGGATTTTAGGGGAAGATTGTGTGATTGTTACGTTATCTAAAAAATCTGTACGATTTTTTTACAAAATTTTGTATGCTTTTGCAAAATAATGGCAAAGTCCTTTTTTTTTAAATGGTCAATTTTTGGCATTTCCCACTTTACCCCGACTAGAAATCCTTGGATAAAAAGAAGAAGGTTACAAATCACATACATTACTATATGGCAATAACCACTGCACTGAAACAGGGAATTTAAAAATTGTACAACTGAATAAAATCTGTGGAGTAGAAATGTTTAGCTACCAGTCAGTTGTTATGTTTTTTTGGCAGATGTGACCTTTTGTGCATAAGAGTTCACATTAAATTTTGTGTGATTTTACGTTATCTTAACAAAATCTTGTGCGATTTTACAAAGTTTTGATGCTTTTCCAAAATAAGGGCAAAAGTGGACTTTTTACCGAAACTTGAACCTTTTGGGGCAAGAAAAAAACCATATTATTTCGGGGCAAAAAACCCCTAACATTAGTCTCGCTATGTTCGCCAAAATCTGGGGTTTCGCTCCTTTTGCGTTTTTTAGGGTTTGCCTTTTCATATTTTCGTATTGTTTTGTCATTTTGTATTTTCAAAGAGGAATTTTGTTTGGATAATCTACATCCTCTTCATTGTTAGGGCTGCTTGCAAATCACCTTTTACTAAATTAGAAGATGTCCATTCACTAAATGATACTGAGAAAAAGGGTTGTGTGTCAGTTTCGTTAAAAAGATTCCTCCAGAGCAAAGGTTAATCTCTAAATTCTTAGATTAAAAATTAATATCTAAATTGGATTGTTATTAAGGACAAATTCAAGATGGATTAAAATTTGTAATAAAAAGACTGAAATATAAATCTAATAGATTTAATCTAAGAAATTTAGAGGTATGTAATCTTTCTTTAAATGAGGTCGAAGATGAAATTCATTTAATGCTGAAATGCACCTTTATGAAGGTCTTCATTCTAAATTAAAAAAATGATGATATTGGAATTCTTTTGTTTTGGCATTTGGTTGCCTCAAGTCCACCAAAATTGCAAAAAGTATAATTAATTGCAAAAATTAAAAAAAATTGGACATATTGGGGACACTTACTATGCGTGGAAGCTATTGTATGCATCAATATAAATGGCAAAAAGCATGGACTTTTTGTGTTCATGGACGATCTATTGGGACAATGGTCTTCTTCCCCCCCCCCCGTCCCTTTCCTTTCTCAGGGGCGACCCCCTGTCTGTCCTCTTGCCTTCGTTCTTTTCATGTGTCCTCAGGAAATTCCATCAATTTTCTTATTTATTGTTTCCCTCTACCTTGTATGTGAAAATGACTCTTACCATGTTTCTTACCCCTACCTGAATAAAAACGGGGTCCCACTATGTTAAATTTTGAGATACAAATGAGCAAGAGAAATTAAGCTAATTAAGTGAAGAATTGTTAAAATTAATAAAGCATTTCAATTGTGTGTGACATATAAAACATTATATATGGTGCTACATCTATATTGTGCACTTTACAATAATAATATGGAACAAAGAAAACGATTCAAATGCAGGATAGGCCATAGGAATGATGCAAAGTGTGCAGCAGCCACCCAAAATCACAGACACAGCCAATACATAGGCATCACAAATTGGTTTCAGGGAATTGACTCAAAAGTGTGATTGAACCTGTTACAATCCTTGACACAGGAAGGAAAGTCTGAAAACTTCTTACAGAAAAAATGTACGGGGTTGCTCAGCTTCAAACAGGCCAAGGACTCTAAGGCTGTGCGATTATTTTTTTTTAGTCGAAAAAAAGCTATGCGCTACACGAATTATTTTTATTGCATTCTTGGGACAACTTTTTTTCTTGACCAGTTCAAAAAACAAGAAAATGTACCAAATCTGTTGAAACCTTAAAAACACACACAAATGCGGAAGGCCAAAAAATAAAAGTTAGTTTCCATGTTAGGTTCTTGCGCATTTTGATTTTTCGAGGCCAATTTTAACACAGTTCATTTATTTCTGACGTAATAAGAAAATTTGCCTTTTTATACAAGTTGGGGAACGGGCCCCTGGGTACTAATTGGTAACCTTTAAAATATTGCAGGATGTAATAAGTGAAAGCTGAATGTAAAGTTGTAGAGGTGCAGAAAAAAGTAATAATTGTATTTCAAATATAACGGTTTTGCCAAAATGCCATTTTTTTCATTATTTTGATTATTTTAGGCCAAAAATTGGACTCTTAAAATAAATTTCATTTACCAATTTTGTTGACAAGACTTATTTTTGTTGAATCAATTACAAAAACCACAAGTTCCCAAAAAGTAACAATAAGTGTTAATATTTCAGTTATGTGGCCGAAAAAAAATATTTTTTTGAATTTATTATCATTTTCTCAATTGTCACCAAAATGGTATTTTATGGCAAAACCACTTCTAGCCAATTGGTAGATTAAATATAGCTGCCAAAGTCGGTATGGACATGCACACAATTTATACAGATATATAATCTAATAAAAATCATGATGTAACCATACAATTTGGTGTTTTTGTCCATTTTTAAGAAAATTACGATTGTTTGATTTTAGCCAAAAATTCCTTTCATACCCCAAAAATAACTCTTCCCTACTATTTTGTGTGACAGCAAAAATATCATCTGGCATTTTAGGCAATGTTTACATGTAGATCTAACAACAAAAAGTTACTTATATACAGAATTTTGTGCTTTTGGATTTAACAATTAAAAAAATCATGTTTTTCTTTATTTTAGCCCCAAAATAGGGTTGTTGGCCAAAAAAAACACCCCGCCACCAAAATTGTTGACACAAACCATTCAGTTTCATAAATCCGAATATGGCCTTGAATAAAAGTGGTTGTGTTTGTTGTACCGAGGGGAGGGGTTTACTCGAAAATAAGCACTTTTTGGAAGCTTTTGACCGCTCGCCTTACACTTCAATGGGAATTTTATTGACATCGACTCTATTGGCAGTGTGTGGTACCCTATATGACGTATATGGGTACCTTGCTATTGGACTAGTCTAGTATAGTACTCATAGTATACAACACTCACTGCCATTCAACACAACACAGAAATAACTCCTGAACATGTGAACTAACACATCATCCATGACATTGATTCACAACCCCCCTCTCAGTCTCAGTCTACTCAGTCTCACAGTCATTCAGTACCCACCTGTAGGCGACTACTCCAGTTCTAAGTATATCCTTTCTATTCCCGGTTGTCGAGTTTTACTCAGGTACATGTAGGTGTAGAAATTCTTCTCTTTATCACCTCAGGAGGGTAAGGTTTCGCACTAATCCATGCTTCCGAATTCACTGAATTCACCCAGGGTTGTTTCAACATTTTGAGCAGCTTCGTCTTCTGCTTCTGTTTACCATCTGGGTTGCCATCTCAAAAATGACATGTTGTCCTTTATGCCGTGATGAGAAAATCCCTAAAAACCTACCTAAAATGTAAAAATGTATGCAAAGACCCCGGCTTATATGGCCTCGGAGTAATAGAAAAGCGGCGCATTGTGCACATAGTGTGCCCTGATTTTTTGTCAAAAGATGTTTTTGCATGTTTGTATTGCTTCTACATTTGCTTACCCTCACCTGAAATGAATCTAACCAGTTTACATCTTCTCTGATCTAACACAGTTTCTTTGTGTGGTATTATGTAAATCAAGTCATTTGAAACCAAACTTTTTTTTGGTAGGTATGTGCCTCCCGGATTTCAAAAATTGAGGCTCCGGAACTGATTTGAGGCCCAAAATATGGGGTCTCCGCCGGGTCTCCGGAACTAGGTTTTCCAACGAAATTTCAGAATATAAGCTGCCCCAATGTGAGCAAGAAAATACACATCTGGGTTTTGTCAGTTTCCCTGTAACTTCCAGACTGGTCCAAGATCTTCTATATCTTATTATTGCCTATAAATGTTCTCGAATTACTTGCGGTAGGCTTATGTAAATTTATGTAAATGAAAATCTTCGACTGAAAATGAAGGGGGAAAAGGCTGGAAATAATCAATTGAGTTTGACTTGAAACTCGGTCCCTTCGAGGTGGCTATTATTTAAGGAATTTGTATTTTGCTGGAAATGTGCCTGTATCCCTTTAAAATGATCTTTTGAAGCTCAAAGACAAAAAGGTTCTAATCGAACCTTTACTGCAGGCATTATATTTTTTTCAGACCAATAACTAGTGGTGGCGCCAGACTTCTTTTTCTAGGGAAAAGTGAATATCTTTTTGGGGGGAGGGTGCGGGGGGAAGTGATTTTTTTGGGGGGGGTTTTTTTTTTTTTTTTTTTTTTTTTTTTTTTTTTTTTTTTTTTTTTTTTTTTTTTTTTTTTTTTTTTTTTTTTTTTTTTTTTTTTTTTTTTTTTTTTTTTTTTTTTTTTTTTTTTTTTTTTTTTTTTTTTTTTTTTTTTTTTTTTTTTTTTTTTTTTTTTTTTTTTCCGCCCCCCCCCCCCCGCCACTGCCTAAATGTACCATTCATAGCCAAACAATAAAGTTATCTTCTTCTTAATTCGCGTGCTAATGATTTTGATATTCTTAAAATAATTGCTGGTTCGTGTGTTGTTTAATTATGCAAAACTGTTGTTAATAAATTAAAGTCATATTCTTACTTGTATTGTTGGTGCATATGTATTTTTATTTTATGTATGTTGTTGTTGTACTTTACCATAATTATTTGAGATTGTCAATAAACATAATTGTTGTTGCATTACATATATTGTTGTACATGAAATTCTATACATGTTAAATGGCAAAGGCAAAGGAAAGCTCAAGACAGACGACAGTGGAAAGACATGAAATATTAGTCTGCTTGTTAATATATACATGCAAACAACGTAACTGTTTACCACAATTGCATAGTACATGTATAACATTGGAAATATTATTTTAGATATAAATTGGCTACAGAAGTCATTCCACAGTTTAATTTTTCCAGCAATCTGACCCAACCCAATCAGAAAGACTGTTACATACTGCTACCACAGTCTCATGGATGATATGACAAGCCTGAAAACGGAAGTACAACTACACTGCAAAAACTAGGGTGTTAAAATTAACCTCGTTAATTGGTGTTCTAGGAGGACCACACCAAGAGGGTGTCAAAATTTAACACATTTGTTGTTATTTTAACAAGCTATTGTGTTAGTTTTAACACTAATTGGTGTTAAAATACGCTTTTGGTGTTGTTTAACACCAAGAGTGTTGAATTTTGACACTCCCTGGTGTGGTCCTCTCAGAACACCCGGCGGTGTCAATTTTAACACCCTGTTTTTTGCAGTGTAGCAAGCTCAGTGTAGTGGTCCTGGCCGGCAGTCCACAAAAACGGACGCCGTGCTGGACGCCGTGCAGAAACAAGAATTGTTCAAGAATCCATGAATTTGTTTCTCCATAGCAATATGGCAACATGATCCACTTGCAGAGTTGAATTCGAACTGCTGACAGAGGGGTAATCATCGATCACAACAGGAGCTATAGCAACGTATCCATCTGGGATGATTATACCATTGATCCCCAAGCATTGATCGGTCACAGTCACACGAAGTTTTCGCCGTGGACAACTACGGGAAAAAATGTCCCGGCCACGGAATACTTTCGACTATTTAAGCATATTCAGCATCAAATATTTTTCAGCTAAAACATGTACACAAACCTCAACTTGACTTTTTGCATAGATAGAGAATATAGGTCTACGCTTTAATATAGCTTAATATGGCCAATTCTCACGAAAATGACGCCAATTGGGTTTGAAAAAGTCCAAAAAAAAATGTGTTACGAATTTTGTTCTCTAAGCATTTGGGGGGCTTGGAATCGGTGTCATTGATAAAGGGGAGACAAAACTGTGAACACCACCTCTCAGAATTTTGTAAAGCAGGTTTCAAAAGAATAGGGTTTATTACGTTATCAAAAATGAAAATCCATGGAAATCAGGAATTACCTTTATTTTTTAATATATGAGTGACAGTACATGACAATAATGTTTTGTTTGTTACGTTATCCGTACAAGTTTTAAAAATGACACCAATTTCATGCTTATAACCAGTTGAACTCAAAAATATTTTGATCATTTTGTGAAAGTCATTATTCAGGTGCACAAATCCAGCCAAATAATGGGTCTTTGATGTCACAAGTAACAAAACACAGTCGCCCATCAGTGGATAACGTAAAAACACCTGAAACTAAATAACGTATAATAAACACATTTGAGCACCCTGTATTGACCAGGAAGTACATATCTTGAGTTTTCTATTATGTTTTTGATGAAGGAATGAATATCTGTATATCTACCTCACTCAACATGGATATTCCGTTCTCACTTGCTGAGAAAAACCCTTTATCAACCATAAGACATGGTCTATTTTTTTAAGTTTACATTTGCCAATTCAGGTGATTGCAAGCATAATTTTCCACTAGCATTCAGTGTTTGCCTCTAAAAGCTACCATAACATATATCTTAGTAGGCCTACTTGTTTTAAATATTTTGAATTTAGTTGAGATGCGGATAATGTAATAAACCCAATTCTATAATTGGACACCATATTTTGTTCTCGGACAAATTAACGGTCAAGCAAATGCAAGCTTAAAGGTTGACTCAGAGATTTCCCGACGAGGACGCACTCATTTTTCAAACAAATCGCGTTTTTGCATATACATAATGCTTGTCCACAAACTAATTACTGTGTGAAATAACTAAGCTCAAATCGAAGTCCTTCATATAGAAAATCACAACTTTGTTATAAAATTCCGGATCCGGAATTTTCGTTATACACGGTATCCTATGGCACTGTTATACTGTGCATAAATGTTTACTGCATGAAAACGGAAAATCCGATTCATTTCTAACTTCGTGAATTGAGCATTTTAGGTGACTATCTTTAGTTCTAGATGACTATATTTAATTACTACACACAAAAAAAATTATATTTCGAAATCTCTGAGTCAGCCTTTAAAGAGGATCATGGAATATTCAGCACGTTTAAAACATACCAAAACCGATTTTTTAAAGAAATTGATATGTTTGGTATTTTTCCTGAATTTAAAAAAAAAATTGGATATAGAGAATTGGACAGTCATTTTTTCTTGCCATTTTGCCATGTTTGAGGGCAAACGTGTCACAAAAACCCAACCGAAAGTATTATCCAAATTGGGTTTTATTAGTAATTGAACTATCAACATTTTAATCCACGAAAGCGTTGTGTAAGACTAGTGTTACGGGCGCTGCAACAATGATATCATTGGTTAATTTCGTCAAAAAGCTCTTCCATGTAACCCCCGCTATTTAGCTTGACACGTCATAGCCCGGGCGCAATATGGAGTGTCCATGCAGTTAGAGTAACCTCGAACTACCCGCTATTACCACGCGTGTACTTACCCAACTACCCTACGTTACAAATCGCCTGAGGGGAATCGGGGGAAATCAACCGTCACTGATTTCCTTTTTTGGCAGCAATATTTATTTTCACTACACATATACGCGATTTTAAACAAAATCCGCTCTCTAGAAAGCGCAATTTTCAGATACATCTTTAAAGCAGTGATAGCTGATCTCGTACATACTTCAAAATCCAGTAAACAAACCCAAACTTTCCATTTAAATAAAAACAAACAAATTTTACAAAAAACACCGTTTTTTACCTAAAAAATCTTTAAGCTAAACAATTAACCGACAATTTCTAGGGGGTCAAACACCATCATGACAGTAATTTGCACGTACAATTTTCACCGGCCGAAATTGAACGACATTTACGGCGATCCGCGAACAAAAAACGGCCCCAAAATGGCCCGAGTAAAACTGTCGCTACGCGACCGATAAAAATGGTGGATCAAAGAGAGCAAAAACCTAATGCGTCATTTTCGTGAGAATTGGCCTAAAGGTGTTTTGTTTGTTTATTCGCTGTAAAAACTGTGTTTAGACTTTAGGTATTAAGCATATATAAAATACTTGGTGTCAAATGTTCAAACACTTATATCGTCAAATGCCTAACCATGAGATTTTGAAATTTAATAACATTTTTGTGTAGTAATTAAAAATAGTCAATTAGAAATACGAGATGGTCTCCTAAATGCTCAATTCCAAAGGTTAAAATATACGATGTTGGTTTCATGCATGTTACCATTTAAATGTACGGTATAAAAGTGCCGTAGATATACCGTGTAAAATTCCGGATCCGTAGTGTTATCATAAGGTTGTGATCTCTATATGGAAGGACTTCGATTTGAGCTTGGTTATTTCAACATCAACCAGTGATATCCGGGATCCGGATCTGGGTCGGGAAGAGTTGGTAGGCGAGACTGGGCGGGAGAGAGATCTCTGGCCCTGTCCTTAGTTATTTTCTGGCCCCCGCTCTCTTCGTCTGTTTTTCTTACGGTCTCTTCCCCCACATCGGTTGCACCTCAATGATCACTCTTTTCCGCCATCCTCCCTCCCCCCTTATGTCTGTTACTCGCAAACCCGGCATGTAGTTGATTCATTATTCTGTCCTTATGGATTGAATGTCAGCCCAGGGGCACGCCAGGACGTCTCTGCGAATCTTATGCCCTTTGGGTTTCCTCAGCGTAACACACTCTCCAATTATTATATTTGATTTTGGCCAGACATTTGTTGTCATAGGAGCCAATTTTATAAGTTTAACACAGGGGTCAAAATTTTTAAAATGCGTCACAATCAGATTACCAAACGAAATGTATGCCTATTGTCCGTCTGTCATAAGGATCCAAAATGTATAGTTTTGTACCATCTATGACCAATGGTTTGGAGTTATAGGGTAAAAATGGCTAAAGTTTTAAAAAAAGGTAATTTTATTGGTACAAGGGTCAAAATCAGAAGGTGCTCCAATTTTGTTGAAAATGATAGAAGTTGTTCCATCTAGCTTAATGCTCAAAATAAGGAATAGTTTGTAACCATCTGGAGTGTATAGTTATCATGTCATGCGACAAATAGGTCATAGGGCCAACATAATCCAATTGGCATTGACCTTCTTTGACCCTGTTCTCCGTAAGGTAAAACATTTAACGTAATCAAACTATACTTTTTTGAGAGTCCTCTTACCTTCATCAATAATTTGCAGTATTTAAAATATAATCAGATTAGACTTTTTATTGACCCCTGTACAAAGTGAGATTGACTCTTTTACATTTTAGCCATTTTTTACCCCTATAACTCCCAAACCAATGGTCGTAGGTGGTACAAACTCTACATTTTTTGAATCCTTATGATATATGGACATATGGTATACACTTCAACTGATTGGGGCAATTTTAAAGTTTGACCCCTTGTAAACTTATATTGGCCCCTATTGAAAAAGTAGATCCGCCCACAAGTTGAGAGTACTACCTACCTAGCATGGATGTAGATGGTCCATACTAAATACCACGCTTCAAACCTTTTCTGTAGTGGGAGGTAACCGAATTCCTTAAATAGCCCCTCTGATATCCTGCTCCTCCTCTATTGCACGTTTAAATTTTACTGCATCACAACGAAAAGGCCTAGCAGAACATTGTCAAAGAAGTTGTTTCCCACCGGTCCGTGGCCCCTCGTGTCTTTCGCCCGGTTTTCTTTACTTGCATTTCTTTACATTTCTGTCTGTCTTTCTTCTTTCTTTTCTTTCTTCCCTCTGCCCCTGCCAGCTCGCTTTTTACGTTTCTTTTTCATGTAGGATAGGGGCTGCGGGATACAAGTTTGCTAGAAACCGTTCGGAAAGGTAAAGAGGTCCACGTTATTGTAGTACAGAAATTTCCCCGAAGTGCGCAATAAATAGATGAATAGCAGAATGGCAAAAATGACTTTTGTAACTTTTCGTGGTGCGTCTCGATTTTTTTTTTCAAGAAAATTTGGGCTTTAACATACTTGTAAGAAAGGGAAAGGAGCTATGATAAATCTTACAATCATCATTTTGAAATTATGGAATTAAAAACACATGTGACGAACAACTGAAGTCTTTCACCGATCTGTCATATTGTGCATAATTCTCCACCCCCTAAATGAGATTACAGTACAACGCCTCGTATATGGGCTATTCTCAAAAAGGGAAGCCACTTCAATTTGAAAATCGGAAAACAAAGTCGCGCAAAATGTATTTTATCATACATTTTTTATTAGCCAACATATCATACATCATAGAACAACAAAGTTATGAACACCACTAAGTTCCATATTTTTACATTTGAACCTTCAAATTAAGTTGTTTTCCCCGCACTAAGTTCTGTATAGTGTCTCCCAATTTTGCCCTTATAACAACCGTGGTCATATTTGTTATCACTTATTTTCATTTGAAATCGCATTATTCCCACAGAGCAGCGGCTGCCATTTTTCTTTCTTTTTCTTGGCTGTGGCTTCTTTTGAGAATCACAGCCATATTGCCCGTTCTTTTGTGGGCCGTCGGGTTGGTAAATATCAGCTCTTAGTATATAAATTTCTGGACGCGTTTATAGAGCTTCGTGAGTCAGGGTTGAGTCCTCCATCCGAAGTTCTGTTTCATTTTTAGCTATTTTTCGATACCGCTAAAAAATAAGAATTAAATATAATTTTTATGATGTATAATATATGTTCAGATTAATAACATATCATTAAGTTTGCACAGGGTATTGTAAAAACCCGACACTGAGGTCTATAGGCATATATCTTTCCCTTGGCCTTCTATTAATCCGCGGAAAGTCAGGACTTAAAACTTCTCTGTTTCTATCATCAACACACCATTCTAGTAATAACCCAATGAGCCTTTTTACAGACTTGTAAGAAAGATTGTAACAAAAGATATTTAAATAGGCCCTAAAAAAACTTTGCGTATATACGTTATCTCACGCACGAGCCGCTAATGTGCAACTAAAACCCTATAAGCACACATAATAGCATGTGTACATAGTCCCCCGTGCACACATGCATGGCATACGAGCTGTTGCAGTACTTACCAGATATTATACTTCCTATTATATTCCACAAAGTGCACAAACTCCCGCACAATGTGTACCCTGCAGTGTGTGTATATTCATTACGCAAAACTATTTTGGGTAAAACGGTGTAAAGAAAGTGACACTTACCTTATTTGGTGCAAACAATTCTCAACAATACTTCGAGGGGCATTGGCAGAAGCGTAAAATTACCTGCGACGTTCATAGAGGATGCCTGTAATTTTCGTCATCGTTTTGGCTAACGTAATATACGTAACGTAATATACATTTGGATGCGTTTTGTTTCATGTCTAATACTTGGCGAGTGCATGTAATCCTAATTATTTCGACTAAACAAGGATCATGGGTATGTGTGTTCTATAGCCAATATATCTTTAGTATTCTAGACTCTCACTTAATTTAGATTTGTCCGATAACCGTCATATACATGCTTAAAACGGACGCGTTAAATTTTGGAATATAATTTTTTATCGAGGCAAATTTGCAACCAATCATTTTTGATGTTTGAATTACCAATGTAATACATATTTTTTCCTTTGATCTAGCAAAAGGTATTCATTGCCGTTTCATTTTTCCAATAAATTGAGTTAATACACTGATAACGTAATATACAATGATTTCGCGGATCCATATATGGCTCTTGTATCTTCAAGAATGTTATCAGGAAGATTGATACCTATCATATATCATTGAGCATTTTAAAGAAATAAAAAATTTTTTATTCTTTTTGTATTTTAATTATTGAGGTAACTGTAAGCATTGTACAATACGTGCACAGAGCTACGGAAAACACATTTTGGCATGTTTTTAGGTGTTTATGAAGTAAACTGACGGCTAGATCATGATATTTAAAAGTATAGAAAACTATCTATGTCCGTGTGATCTCGCAAAGTACTAAAAGAACATTAACACTGTTACTTAGTTTTAATCAAAATGCAAACAATTGTGGATCACAGAATTAAATAACTCTACTGGCGTTCACTTTTTTGGAGGAATGTGCCCATATACGTAATTTCAAGGACGATAGAAAATCTTTATTTTTTAACAGTAGAAGTGGATGGCCAGTCATAGGGGTAAAGTGGGAGTGGAAGGCAAAACATTCTCGTGCATAGATTTTCTGTTAAATTTACATGCAAATCAATTAAGAAATTAAAAAATTGAAAAAAACCTTTTCTTGTAATTTTTTAACCGTGCGAAAAAACATCGGACTAAAAACAATCATTTGAAAAACTTGGTTATCAGCGAAATCCATGCGAATCACTGAACTCGCTTTTCGCCTGAGCAAATTGGAAAAACGTATAGGATCATTCCGGCTATAGCCAAGTTTTCAATTAAAAATTGTTTTTCAGTGTGTTGATTCCCTTCGGTTAATGATCAGCGTTTTTGGACGAAAAACTTGTTTTTTTTCGATAAATGATTGTGTCTATACTCTAAGAGAAAAAAAAAAATCGTCCTAGAACTTTTTTGGGGGGTTTGACGGCCATGGTGTTACCAAATGTATTTTATTATTTCCATTCATACATTGGATAAATAAACATTTCTACTTATCTTTACGTTACAACCAAGGTTTTTAAAATACAATTTGTTAAAAGAGGTGCATTTTCGTGATTCCAGCACCTCTGTTTTATTCATTGTTCCTAGATATCCTTGAGAACATCTTATTCACAACTTGTGGCCGATCCCGACTTTGCGGTTTTGTGTTAGGAACAAATGCGTATTTCCCACGGCCCCATAGGCCACGCTATAATTTCTGTCCGTTTACGGACAACAATATAAATTGCGAATTTTCTTACAGACACGAACTGAATTTGCCACGTAAGATTTGGCACACATGGATTAATGTTACGGTTTTCAGATGATAATGACAACTCAACCCCTTTGAGGTAAGTCGGGGGACGATGCTTTGGTCACGAATGCAAACTGTTTGCCCACTATCCACACACCATTTCACTCTCACACGGCCAAACAAAACATAAGCCATCAAACATTTTCACCACAGCTTGATTAAAAATATTATAATATTGTATGCAGTTTAAAAACGGTCACCGCCCGTGCTGAATTTCGTGGCACCTTTGGTTTTGGTGGGTTGTGCCTGGTGGTACTTTGAAGCCTTTTTGGGATGCGGACCCTAAAGGGAATGACTAATTGGTACCTGATACATGACTTAAAGAATGTCGCTTTAATTTTTTGTAATGTGGACATGTTCTGGTTTCCATGTATTTGGTAAATGATAAATTAATGACTATACCTTTAACACGGGCCCTGGACCCATGAGACTGGATTAAAATGTGTGTGAAATTGATAGCTGGCTTTATGCACATTTAAGCCGCTAATTTGTATTTTTGGTTTTTGAGTATATAGAATAAATAGATATATGCCTTTAATGAACACTGCCCTGGACCATCTGGGAGCTATGATTGACACTTCCTTGGCCCAAGGGCCAGCCCTTTTAAAAAATGGGTGATTTTGGGGTGATTTTTACTAGCTTTCTTGCATGTTGTCTAGGGATATAATTTCTCCAAATGGTTGATATTTTGTTGTTCATATATGCTATTATCACTAAGGACAAATTTGTATTTGAATAAACCAAATGCAGTAAAAAAAAATATGTTCGGCGGTCATTGGACCGCTTGTGTATCCTGCCGTCGCGGTTTGTGAAATGGGGTCGAAGGTGACATTAGGTCACCAAGTTGACATAAGTTTCACCAAGGTGAACATGAGGTCACCAAGGTGGCATGAGGTCACCAAGGTTACGTGGGGTCACAAAGCTCACACAGGGTCACAAAGGTTACATTAGGTCACCCAGAGGGGGGGCATGCCTCCCCAACGCACCACCCCTGACCCTCCCACCCCTGCCCTGTCGCACCCCACAAACCAGAGAAAATAGACATTCCGACCCTCACGACACGCCGTACCCCGACACTTATTTGTGAAGGGGCCCAAAGGTCATGTGAGCGGTCCAACCAACAGTTCACCAATGAGGTCCCCAATGTACGTTGATGTAACATGAGGTCACCAAGGTCACAATGGGGTCACCAAAGGTCAACGGAAGGGAAGAACTATGGTTTTTCAACGCTAATTTATCACACCACGCTTATCGCCCCCGGCCATCCCGCCCCCACCGCCCTCCCCCCTCCACACCCTCTCCCCACACCCTCACCAAGTAATGAGTACTCACATCCCCAACCCGAAGCTAGCCCCCCCACACCTTCCCCCCACACCCCCCCCTATGCCCCACCCATATGATGCACACAGCAAGATGTATGGTAATAGTGTTTTTTCATGTATCAAAGGACTTTTGCATATCCGATTTAACCGTTTTAGCGATAAGCAATTATGCATATTTAATTAGCTCATTTGCATACCTAAGCGCATGTATCAGAACCTTTAAAATGGCAAAGATGCACACCAAATGGGTTTCTTGCGAAGTGAAGGAAGTTTAACCATGTTCCGAATGTACCGTTTAAATAAAAAAAAAATAAAGCGATTAACGTCTGATTTTTTGCATATTAATTAGGTCATTTGCATATGTAATTTGCCAAAAATAAATGGCCCAACATCTAATCAAAGAGTCGCGAAACTCATTTTTCCCCCCCTCCACGCTTCCCTTCCCCAGTTACATCATTATCCGCCTTACGGAAGAACTCCCGATAACTTCACAAAGCCTGCGGGAAAGGTTTCACCTTTACGTCCAACGTCAAATGAGGTTCACCAAGGGCACATGAGGCCACCAGCAAACGGGAATTTTCACGACCCAGCCGGGGCGATACGTAAGCGGACGGAGAAGGGGAGAATAGCAGATAACCGCCCCCTCCTTCTACCAAGTTACATCCTCGTAAGCCTAAGCGAACTCATGGAAACGTCTAACTCCAATTTGTTGGCTTGCCCACAACCATGACAACGTATAAATTAGAATCCCACATCAAAGTGCATGCGATCCACGATGTCGAATGATATCAACAATGAATCGTGCTATTCTGGCTCCTACGGGGGCATATATATATTAGTTCGAGGTAACTCTAACTGGGCACTCCCAGGCTCGCCCCGGCCCCGGCTATGACTTGGTCATGCTAATTTATAATATCCACAGCGATTTTTTGGTTCAATGGCTAAATCACTGCCTCTAAAATCCCCCGGGGCCCCTCCTGCTTCACTAATCTTTCACTAGGAATGGTCGTGAAAAGACGGTTATTGCAATTCATTGTCGTCACTTCGGCACACGACGCCATTTTTTCTGCATCATATTCAGCGTTTTCTTTCTATGTTTACTATTTTACGCAAAACAGGCGCAATCACTTTGTTTGGACTTGCTACCATGCCCATCTATGCCACTGATTTCAAGGAACTAAAGCATCATGACGAGGTCATTTAAGGGGGGTTGGACATCAGATTCTAAAATTCTATAAAAAAAACACAGCTCCTTCCATTGACTTACATTACAACACCCTCTTATGCTACCGATGGAATTGCACGAGGTATAGGCTCTCTCGGGGGAGTAACGGTGAATATCAGAATCTACTTGGAAATAGTCAATTTCGTAGAAAGAACCCGCCATATTTGGTTAAGAACACACCCTCATTTGGTAAAAAACACCCCATATATGGATTATGGGGCATTCTGGCTAATTATCAACTCAAATTGTTTTTGAACATTTTTTTTTAATTAATCGCTATTGGGTTTCCTTGGGTTTCCATTGAAGTTGGCTCGCTGAGCCACATCGAGCCTGACAAGGGGGAGTTACGTAAAATAGCGAAAATGTGTCTACCATCAGAAATGTGTCTACCACTGAAGCTCGAACACTATAGTTTGTTAGGGATCGCGGACACGTTTCCGTTCCACGAATGCAAAAACACATTACTTTCCTTATCAGAGTAACGATCATTCAAAAACATCTTCCAAACTTGCCCTTTTACTTTTCTAATACGCAAATATACTTCTAGTTTTTTGCAAGAGCTTAGATATTTTTTTCTCGTTTGTCATTATGTATTTTCCCAATTTCTCTTTGTAACATATGAAAGACGGGCCATTTGACATCTTGTTTCTTTACCTCAGTAATAGATTAGTTAACATATCACATATTTAAGGCAAACTTGCAAATATTTTGAACGACACCAAAGATATTTATGTAGAATAATTTTGGGCACCAAGCATACTTAAAACCCAATTTGTAATTTGAGCAATAAATCTTACTTCTTTACATTCTGCTAATATTCTTCAAATTCTTGAACAAATTCATTAAGGATGTACTTCAACGTGAAAGTTCATTTTGCCGATTCCAACATAAAATAGCAATCGAGTTAAAAATACTCACATTTTCAGTGTAATGTGATGCTTGCCCCCCCTGAATATAATATGTGCCCCCCTGCTGCCCCCTGAAAAAAAAAGCTGTTTACTCACTACTGCTCTTCCTCAAAAGTACAATAATTTACCCAATTCTTTGACCTAGGTTACACGAATTTTAAAAAGCGAATCTAAGCTTTGAGGGCTCGGCTCCTCCTTTGTACTCAAAGGATACAAACAAAATGTTTCGCAATCATTACTGAAAAACAACATTTGATTTTAATATCCAGTTTTTGTCTATCATTGAATGCTGCAAAAGAATAGAGAGAGAGAAGAGATTTTGCATCTGCTGATATCTTTCAAATCAGCTTAAACCAAAAGAAACTAAAAGTACAGTGTTTTTTCGATATCCACATCTGCTCTGAAATGAAACTTTTCCATATGTCATGGAAACGGCTTCCTCTGCCCTCGTTCCATTATGCCTGTTTTGTTTACTTTAATTGTAAACAATGCATAAAATTGGCCATTTTTGGAAGGGGGTAAAAATGACTATATTTGGGGTCATTTGGTTAACCTAACCCTACGTCGGTTTCTAGCCTATCCCCCGGGAGAACTGAAGGATCGGGGGAAGAGGGGAACAGAAAAGCGCATATTCGTGTGATTCGACTCAGGCCCTCGGTCCCCACCCCATGAACCCGGATAGCACGCTACGGGAACTGCGTTGTCGCTGGCCCCGCCAGCGATTTACGTTTCGTAGCACATATTAGTTCCCCTTGTTTTAATGACGTCATCGCTACTTCTGGACTTAGTGCATTTTTCTCATTAACACAGTGATTTGTGCAGACCTTAGGTTGTCTAGGGGTCATCGTGGATGCCAAAAAATCTCGATACAGAAAATAACCCCCAAACGTAGTTGATTTCATCCACTAGGTTGGTCAAAGATACTATTTTTTAAGGGCCATTTGAAATTGACTCCTTTAGGGGTCCATTTTATGTTTTCAAAATGATCTACCCACAGAAAAAGAACCCCAACGTGGTTATTTCACCATGCACGACTCAAATAAAGGAGACATGTAAAAGGGTTGATATTTTGACCCATCGTTTTAATTGTGTATTTCCCCTTATACCTGAAACATTCCATTTTGGTTCCAGCAACTTGATTAATCATTGGACTAACTTGGATATTTTCTTGTGTACTTACTAAATAAGGCTCACTAATGTGTTTTGAGTACATGTAGAAAATTATTATGAGTTTTATACCTGATTCAAACATTTTGAGCTATCCCAATGTAAAATACATGTTAAGTGATACTTAAAGATTACTCTTGAAATGAAATTACTCAATTAAATTAAATGCAACCCGCTTACAAAAGGTATAGCCCTTCTTCCTCGCCCGCCCCTTGTTTTTTTGCGTGTCCTGCTATTTGTACCACCCCCTTTACCTACCATCACGAATCACCGTAGCGTCATCAGCCCACGTGATTGACTTTGTCAATGACCCCCTTTTTTGTTATTTTTCTAACAGAGAACCCTCGAGAATGGAACCCAAGAAGAGTTCAAAAAAAATATCTTAAACAAACAAAGGTTTCTAACAGAACCCTAAAAGGCGATGTATACAGTAAAAGAATAAATTCTTTTTTGGTTTCCTTGTCTAACCCTACCTGCCGAGTTCCATACACTAAAACAGATTAGTCAGCGGGATCTCGCCAAAATCTTTTGGTCAAATTTTGCCCCAATGGGATCAAATTGAATCATATTTGATCATTTTGATACAAAAAATTATTAAAGAGTTAACAATATCGGATTTTAAAGGCTGTGAACAAAGTTTTCTTCTCCATTACAAAATTCATGATTTAGGCTCGAGAAAACTCAAATACAGTCGAGTAGCGAATATTGGGATTTGGGCATTTTCCCCGCTGAATGCGCACCAATTTTCTCAAAAAATCGTGGGTTTTTTTTTTTGCATAATACCTAAAATGCTTGTCCCATATACTAATCAACTCTGTGTGAATAGCTAATATAGCTCACTTCGACAGCGTTTCATATAGTAAATCAACTTGGTCATAAAGATTTTTTCCGGTGTGGGCCAGAGATATAGTCCCTCCGGGCCTCACAGTCCGGGAACAACACGGTGAACAATAGGGCCAAATCGATTCAGTTGACCTTCACGCAACATTAGTGTTCATGCTTTATTGCGTTGTCTACGGAGCCCGGACGATGATACCCTGCCGTACTATGATTACTTTCACACCGGCCGGGGTTTAATATAGTCATATAGTCTGGGGTTCAGTGTTCAGTCCTCCGATCTAGATCTATGGCTTAGCTCATCAAATTCAAATCTGATAGAATCTTGGTTTTTGGCTCCATCCTCAAATGTATGCTATAGTTTTAGCCGCAGCAGAACCACAATCGGGTAAAGCAACTGCAAACCAAGCGTGACTGGCAAACTAAGAAAGGAAGGTTCAACCTAAACCTTTTCTTTCCTCTACATAGAAAACCAGGTTCCCTTTCCAACAAGTAGTTCTATGAAACGAACCAAAAAGGTTTCTACTATTTCATTTCAGCTTTTCAGAACTCGTTTGGTCCAGTGGGGGTTGTTCGTTCGTGTTGTGGTTTGGCGTGCAAGTCCAAATCCAGAGTGAAAGAATCCCGTCGTTACCCAGCTTATAGTTTTCATCAAGTTTTCATCATCCAGGTTGATGATCAGAGGCGGCCTGGACTTCCTCTTGGGGACTTGGTAATACCTCACATCTATGATATGTGGCTAATGGTTTGTAACTCTCCACAATCGCAGTTTGGTGAAGTTCTACTCTTCCCGATCTTGTGAAGAGTTCTTTGTCAGGACCAACGCCAGTTCTCTGAGTCTGTTGAGGGTGACCCTGCTTTCCTATCAAGGTCACAGCCTTTGGGCTTGCTAGATGGGGCTGTCCACAAACTGCTTTAGGTTCAAAGTTGAGGATGACCATTGCTCGAACCATCTGTCATTGATCCCAGATGATCGATAGGGAATACTAGTGAACTGAGCTTGCCGTGTCATGGATTGGGTCGCGAAGTGATTCCTTGGAATTCTCTGATCCTCAAAGGTGTTGTGTGGGGGGGTTGTGGGGGGGATTGGCTACCAGGTTCATCACATTTCTTGGCGAGCCCGATCGCCCGAAGGTTCCTCCTAAGGCCTGCAGGAGCCA
>JAMKCH010054808.1:0-10734 GCA_023653785.1 Ophioderma brevispina | reverse complement strand
AGTCGTTGTGCGAGTTCGACAACACAAATCGCATGTAATTTGTTTTGCTGGAACGACTCTCGAATACTTTTTTTTTAATGCTCGTTTCTCTGATAAAGTTTCAATGGTTTGTCTTACTATGATTTTCGATTCTAAAATTTAAAATCAACTTAGTATTTTACAAATTGTGGTCTCATTCCGTCCTACAAGTAACAGTTTTTGATATATATTTTTAAGAAATCCAATTGTTATTTTTATGAAGATGCATTTAAAGGTGCAACGGGAGATTTTGAGACCTCATGTAAGGTGTCATATGTAGTGATTTCATATAGAATAGCCACTCAAAAATTTCCTTACCTTGTATTTTGGTAAGTATTATCTTAAAAGCTGAAACGAAGGTGATTTTATATGCTTATATTTCAATAGAAAAACATAGGCTGGAATTTCGTATTTGCTCCTATACAAAATAGAAATTTCACAATTTTTGTACCGAAGAAACAGTTCTCAGCTTAATCCTTACATATGGTGATGTTTTTGATATAAAGCTTTACACCAGTTTTTAGGGGCCAATCGAATTTTCAAATTTTCGGGACACCTGTTATTTGGAAATCTCTAGTGCACCTTTATGTAAAATCAAACGCCCTAAACCTATTGATGTTGAATGAGCGGGGACGAAAACTGCTGCGAAGACAGAGATAAGAAAGATTGGAAAAGGTGGGAAAACGAGAGAGGAATGAGAAGGGGTGGGGGTGTGTGTTCCAGGCCTTAGAAAAGGAAGGGAGTCTCTCTATCGCTAACGACTCATCCTCGCCCTCTACTCCGACTCTCTCCCACTACTCATTCTACCCTTTTCGTCCCTTTCTCTGCCCGACTCCTATTCCTTCTGATTACCCCATCCCTCCCCCCTCGTCTCCCTACCCTCCGCGCCTATCCTCCTCAACCTCCGTCTGTTCTCCCGTTACATCCCCTATCCCACCATTATTCTCCACTCGCCTTCCATCCACCCTTTTATAATTCTCACAATCTACATTTCTTTAATGTTAAGTTCCTCTCTCTTTAATAACCTCCTTCTTCCGCCTCTCCCAACCACTTCCCCCCCCACTTTTCCCCTCTCTTCATGGTTTCGTCACTTTCTTCGTCACCCCAATGTATTAATCTCCTTCCCCCCCCATCGTTTCCCCTGGCCTCCTCCCATCGACTAATGCCCCTAGCCCACGTTCACGTCTGAATCCCTACCCCATCCCGCCGCCCCCCACCTCCCCCTACTTCCTCTTCACTCCTCCCCTCTCCCTGGAACCACCCACATTTCCCTCCCCCCGTTATGCATTCTGCCTGAATTCCTTGAACCTCTCCACTTCCCCACGATCCCCCAGTGACTTACACTCTCTAGGATCCTCCTATCTCCCCCAGACCTCCTCCTTCCCAGCACTTCATGCCTTACCTGCCCATTCGTGTACCCCCCCTCCTTTTCGTTCCTGTTCCGTTCCATCTCTCTACCCTCCAATCCACCCCCTTCAACCCAACTATACCCCATCGCCTCTCTGATCCAACCCTTGTTTTGCGTACCACTTAATCTCCTCTTTTATCATCCAACTACCACCCATGACCCTCCTTCTCTACCTCGCAACGCCTACCACCTCCCCTATTTCCCTTTCCATCCCCCCGTCTTTCTCCCAATTGTGTATGCCTTTCTCACCCCTATTTCTTATCTGTACCCATCCTTCCCCCTTCCTTCTCCCCCCCCCCTCCCTATTACTTCCCCTCCCACTCATCTCTCCCCCTCACTTTCTACCCTCCCTCCCCTCAACTCTTACCCCGTCAGATCCCCCCCTTCTACCCCTTCCCTGACCCTCCGTCTCAACCTCACAACATCCCCCCTACATTCACCTCCTCGCCCCTTGCCCAACTTGCCTCCTTTCTTACCCACACTGCCTTACGCTCCATCTCCTTCCCCATCGCCTCTCCTCACCTATCTACCGATCTGCCCCCCCACCACTACTCCCACTCACTTACTTTTTTTTCTCCCATGTTTTCTAACCTTCTTTGGTTTCTTCTCATCTATTTTCCTTTCATTCCCACCCTCCTTTTTCGTATAACCTTTAACGGTCCCTTTGCCCAGCTAACACCCCCTCTTCTGCTACCTCCCGGTGACGTAAGTAAAGATCTTACTCTCGTCGTGTAATTTTAATGTGCTGAAAGCCGTTGGTGTTGTGATATTGCTTTGTCTATGAATGATTACCATTGAGAAATAATAACACTGACTCAATGATTACAATTTACTTCATAGTTTTAAATAACTCATCATCAGGATGGTAGCATAGCACAACCTGCTTGGTCCGTGGTGTATGTAAGAGTGGCAAGTGGTGTGTGTGGGTGTAACATATAACTGGAAACTAGTTAGCCTGGGTTATACTTCTAACAGGTGTTGGCTTGACGGGTTTGCATTGCAGCAGGTTTTGGGATCCACGTGGATACATCGTGGTGGCAGGATCAATGAACTCACATCTTAAATCCCTTCTCTTTGAGATTTGATTTGATTAAATAACATGATAATTGAATAACTGGTAGTACCATATGGAAAATATTAAAACTTGCAACCATTCGGTCATGAAACTCTAAATGTTCCCGTCATAATTATAATGTTCATAATGTCAGGTGCAATGTTCAGTTTATTGTCTTCAAATTGCATCACTCATATGATCAAACTTGCGTTTCTTGAACTAGTTCGTTCCAATTATCTTCTTTGAGTTCAGTTCGTCGGCAAAGAGTCCGGAAGCATTTCAGGATATGAGTGATATTGCAAAACTTTGAGACGAATATGTTGGAAGTATATTTTGTAAATCAATTTCAACAACAAATAGTTTTAAAATGAGGATAGATGGGAAAACCACACATTGACCGTAACTCACATGTTGATGATCTGAAGTTGATTTTTCTATTTAAGAAAGCAGACATAGCACTACTAATACATTCTAAAGCTTATAGCCTATAAACATACATTGAAATAACAATTTACTTGTGGTGGGGGACTATTCCATGGTCATCGTCCGTAATCATCCTCATCTTTTTACTTTTCTGCATTTATTTTAATTAGTTTAATTAATGTCAAATAAACATTAAAAAAAATGGTAATTAAAATTTAAGTATTTAAAAATATCATAAAATATAATCATAAGTCACATACACAAATCGTAGTCAGTTCTTTTCCTAGTTCATATCCTAATTTCAAGTTCAAATCAACTTTACTTCTTGAATCCATAGCTTGCTTTCATCAAAGCACGGACATGACCCTGTCTATATTGTGCAATTTCATTC
The DNA here is from genome assembly GCA_023653785.1 of Ophioderma brevispina. Taxonomy (NCBI): domain Eukaryota; kingdom Metazoa; phylum Echinodermata; class Ophiuroidea; order Amphilepidida; family Ophiodermatidae; genus Ophioderma; species Ophioderma brevispina. Next base: position 7,440 of record JAMKCH010054808.1, on the reverse strand, counting down.
CTGCATTGGGGAACCATGTGGCATTTCTTGTCTAACAGGTAGTCTGGGGTTTCACTACCTTGTCTGTTGCTTTGAACTTGTACCTGTGCATACTGGGAGTTCACCGGTGTCCAAGTCATCATCATCCTTGAGCTAATGAACGTGACTTTTGATTTAAGGTCTCGGCCTATTTCTAACATATGTTTGTCCGTTTCTTTGCATACATGATATGATCTGGGGATTCGCTCTGTCAACACTATTCAAGGACCCATATTTTGTCCATTCTAATCCAAATACTCTGACCCTTTTTAAGAGGTGATAGACTTCTTGACCCTCTATCATAGTACTTATTTTGCTTTGCTTTGTTTTGCTTATTTTATCTGTGATTGGAATCTACTTCAGGGTTCAATAAACTTCTATGCATTGGGAAGTACTGTCCTGTCCTTCTTGATTAAACGCATTGAGTGGTGATTGCCATGTACTTTCAAGGGGAGTATTTCTATAATCAAGTAGAGCAAGAAATAGATCTTTCTTGTCTTTTGTTTTGCTTTTTTATTAACATTTTGGCAATGGCTACACATTTCTCTGATTTACCGTTTGATTTGAATACCGACTTGAAATACGTGTATGACTTGCTTCCACGCTTCGCGAACCTCTTTGAATTCATGACTACATAACATGCGACCTGAATCCTAAGACTTAATGGGTATCCCGTTATCTAGACCAAGTGTTCTTTACAAAGGTTCACTAGGTTGCTAGTAGCCGATGTAATCGGTTGAATTTCAAAGAAATTACTGTAGTAGTCGGTCAATAGTAGATATTGCTGACCATCGACCTCAAATAGGTCAGTACCACTTTTTGCCATGGCCTATCTGGTGTTGCATGGCTCCGCAATGGTTCCTTCCTGTTGTGAACGGAATTCTGCACATGGTGGGCATTGTTCCACTGCTTTTGATTGATTACCATAAGGCCAACAATATGATTTTTTCTTTGCAAATCTCTGTGTTTTTCTACACCTGATGCGCTTAATGTATCTTTTCAGTCATCATCTTCATGATAGTGGCCTACTCACACGGGGTATTCTAAAAATCAAGTCTTCTCTAGTGTCAACGCTCCCTATACAATTCCAATATGGTTTAACACTATCATGCACTTGTTTTTTGGTGTGCGGCCAACCATTTTGTATTGTTTCTTGGGGGAGGATTTTTGGGCTCATCATCTTTTCTGTTTCATGCTGATTTCTGGTACCTATGTCCGAAATGGTTACCGTTGCTGAATATGAAGCATTTTCTACTACGTCAAGTAATTTCTACTAAGGAAATCAGCAAACATAAAGCTTTATGCCCTGTACGTAACCTACGTCTAGATCATACTTCTGTAACTTTAGTAACATTTTTAGGTACTTCATCGGTGTTTGATACAATGGTTTCTTGAATTGGTCTCTAGGGGCTTATGGTCAGTTTGTCTTTAACTTTCTACCATACACACATATCGTGCTGGATTTTCACATCCCAAAACACTATAGCGGCTAATTCCTTCTCAATTTTGACCATCGTTGTGTATTGGAGTAATGATTTTGAAGCGAACGCTATGGGACACATTACAATACAATTACAATACAAAACGGCATTTGAATAGCTGCCTTCTCAAAACAAGGTGAGGTCAAAGCGCTTACAAAATAGAGAGTAAATACTATTTAGCCTAAAACGTGGTTCATCTTTTACAATAACCTGTTGTATTACTATGAGATAAGTACTTACCATCCCACTATAAAATAAAAAAAAAGAAAGAGCTGCATAATTAAATATCATGTGAGGCAATAACAAAAAACACATTTCCGCACACAATAAACTCTAGGAAATAGATGAAATTTGAGAGCGTTCTTAAAAGCAACAATGGACTTGGAGTGGCGAACAGATATAGGCAAAGAGTCCATAGGCAGGGGCCGCATTGCTACAAGCCCTGTCACCCACTGACCTTTTTGTGCGGGAAACAGGAGCGTCTTGTCATTGCAGATCGCACTCCTGGCCTGCCAGGAATATACAAAGAGAGGTATTGCACAAGTAAGGAAGATGGCAATTGTCCGGAAAGCCATTTAAGTAAGAAGCATAAGCTTAAAAGACAACGCGCTCACTAATTGGTAGCCAATGGAGCTCTTTAAGGAGTGGTGTGGCTGTTGTCCTTCTATTCACATTTGAATTGTTAGATTCACTTGGCTGCAGTAATGCAGCACCAGTTCCACATTGCAAACTGTCTACAACTCAATACCAACGGTTTTCTTGAATCATGTATTTGAGTATTGGGGCTTCTGTTTATCATTTGTTCATTTGTTGAGCTTTCATTGATGTCTGTCAGTCCACTCCCAAACGATCTTTGCTGTCAATTAGTTCTAAGGGGGCAGGTAGTCTGACGATTTTGAAATGTACTTTCCTAAGTAGTTTACACACGAAAAATTCTTGAACACCTTTGACATTTGTTGGAGTTTTCATTTTTGTGATGCCTTCTATTTTTGCGGGGTTGGTTGTAACCCTTGATCTGTCAATATGTGACCCATGTATAGCTGACTTGAGTTTTGAAAATTTGGCATTGTTCTTTCTTGAGTTTAGATTTTTTCTCTGCATCGTTTCAATATACTTTCTAGCCTTTGATCATGTATTTGTTATATGGAGCCAATATCAAATATCATCAATAGTATTTCTACTCCTTCTAGATCTCCAAATATTTCAGTCATGTTGACTGGAACATGTCACTACTACATGAGGTGCCAAAAGGTATTGGTTGAATCGAAATCTGACCTCTGGGAGTTGAATGTGAGTTAGGTTTGAGGCTTCTCCTCATCTAAGGTATTGCAAAAACCGGAATTACAAATCAAGTGTACATGAAGTAATTAGCGTCAGCTAGCTGGTCCACAATATCTTCTTATAGTTGTATAGGAAAATGGGGCGGCGTATAGCTCGGTTCAAATCCTTCGGATCCAAGCCTATTCTTACTGCATTTTTGTTTCTTGGCCACTGTTACCATTGAACTACCCATGGAGAGGTTCTACTTGTTTCGTTATTATACCTACTCTTGCATCGTTTAAGTTCCTTTGTAAACAAGGGGTCTATGCCATGGGACTTTTCTAGGTGGGTGTATCACGGGTGGTACTTCTTTGTCAATACTTAGGATGTTGTTTCTTGAGCACTGCATCCTAAACCATCAAAAACATTCCATACTTGTCCAACAAAATCTATGTTTTGTGGCCAATTCTGTTGATTTTCTCTGCCTGGTTTACTTTTTGACTTTTGTTTTGGCCTTTTCTTTACAACTTACTTTGGAATACTAAACCTAAGGTTTGGCAAGTTGGTCGCCCTATTATTAGTGGTACATCTTTGTCTACTACACTGAAAGTCAATGGCAGGATTTGTCATGCCTTTTGCTGGCGAAACTACACTTCCCAAGGGTTTGATACTGTGACCTGAATATGAAACTAGTTTGTTTCTACATTTGTTCAACCTTGGTCTGCCTAACCTTTTATATGCTGCATATGTCAGGACATTACATTGTGCACCTGTATCTATTTTCAACTTTTCTGTGCTTCTTTGCCTATGGCCAAACTTAGACATGTGAGTTAGTTAGATGAGTTTTACATACCATTCCTTCTCATCTTGTGCATCTGTTATGGCATCCACAAAGAAATCTGCATCATCACTGTCGGGGGCATGCGTCTCCCTTGTAAATGAAGTGAATGGGCTTTAGGCTTACGCGTTCTTTGATGCTGTTTCTTCCCATTTCTTGCTCGCAAAAGTACTTTGCGTTGGTAGAATCATTGGACAATTGACTGTCCGGTCACTTTATCCTGGGCTTACTTCGACACACGCGTGCGAAATGGTTTGTCTGTGACATTGTGACATGTCTTTCCGAACGCTGGGCATTTCCGAGGTTCATGAGCGTTCCCCAACGGCGTACATTGTTTCTTGTTTAGAGGGACACGTACTTCATGTAGCTCTGACTGGCGGTTGATTTGCCCAAGGTGAGTCGCTGTCAGCTCTGATGCATCTGCAAATGTGTATCGCTTTGTCCAGCGTTAAATCAGGTGTACGCAAAAGTCGACCACGAACATTATCTGCTGTAATTGCCGATCACGATTTTTGCCTAATCAGGCCATAACTGCAAAAACCTTCAAACTCGAAGTTTTGCTGTGTTACGTAAGGCTGTTAAGTACTGGTCAAAACTTTCACCGCGGCAGTTGCGAGTTTCTGGAAGTTGTACCTTTCCAGAGTAACAGTGGCCTTTGGCGTGAAATGTTCTTGAAAACTTTTTAGTAGTGACTTTGATTCTTCCTTGTCTCATCCGTGTACGTGAAAGTCTGGTAAGTATCTCTCCGTCGGTCCCAATAAAATGAAGCACAGTTGAGCTCTGAAAATGCCTTAATCTGGTTTCAGAGACCTGGGTGTCCGGTAGATCTCAAAATCTTGAGTCCAACAACGCTTCCATGCAGATGGTTTACTCACGTCAAATGCTTCTGGCGGCTTAAACTAATGCCAGGCAAAGTCGGTGTAGTGCCATCGGTATAAGGAATTTTAATCAGTACAGTTGGAACAAGTTGTCTAAACCAAGTCATAGCAAAGTACCATGAATGAATGTTCACCAAAATCATGGTAGCCACTTCTGAAACCAGTTGTGATCTTGCTTTGTCTTGACATATGATCACCATGAGAAAATAAATAACACGACTCAATGAAATTCTAGTTTAATTAATCATCATCAGGATGGTAGCATATCCCATGACCCTGCTTGGTCCAGGTGTATGTAGAGTGGCACGTTGGTGTGTGTGGGTGTTAATCATATAACTGGAAACGAGTTAGCCGGGGTTATACTTTAAACAGGTGTTGGATTGACGGGTTTGACATTGCAGCAGTTTTGGGATCCAAGTGGATTACAATGTGGATGGAGAGATCAAGACCTAAATCTGTAACAGTGGGCTACCGCCGGACTCGAACCGAAACAAGAGATATCCAAACAGAAAATCAATAAACATCCAACGCTTAGACCGCTCGGCCTCGGAAGCTTATAGCATCTTAATGCAAAGTGTTGGATACGGTAGTAAGTGATGGTTCATAGTGATGTGAACAAAAGAATCCCGTTAAACAGTCATTTTCTTTGCATATAGAGTGAATATCTTCAATATTATCACTAAAAGGCACATCATGAGGAAAAACTAGAATTATGTATTAAGTTTGGCTACTATCCATTTCGTAATAAAGGCTGTAGGTCTGTGAGACCAATTGTAAGAGTTTTGCACTTATATGTGACGCTGGAAAAGACTTCTTATTCATCGTTTCCGTTTCTTATTTCATATGTTGTACATGAAATGTGTCCAAATCTACTTTTGTGGGTGGAATACTATGCTCTGGTTGTGTATGCGAGCGTTATTAAGTGATTATAGATGATATTGCCACCTAGTGCTTTTTCTCGTCAAACAAGGGAAGTTTGTTTTGTTTAATATACTCACGGTGTGTGTCGTTTGTTCATGCTGTTTTAATGTTTTTTGCTGTTTTTTGGTGTTTTTTTTACTGGTTATTTATATAGAAACGGGGTGGACCCAATACCGTGTGTCTTAATTCTTGGTACTTGCAACGATCACAATTAGAGCACATGGGAAGATTTCCTCTAGTGGGGTGAATAATTTCAAGAATATATGATGACCACAAGTACAATCAAAGTGCACCAGAAAATCGGTATCATGGTTTGCATGTGGGAAATTCACGGCAAGGTCCCTTTGAGACCAAAAATGAAATTCATTTTGATCAGCTTCGAATTATACCATTTTAGAATTACATGCACCGGTGCATGAACTTAAAAATTTACATGCACAATGTAAAAATTATATAACCTGTACATGCACAAACTAATGTAAACATGGATTGGTGCTATTGCTAACTTATTCATATCAGACTTGGGTACATTTAAACTATTGACAGTTGGCTCAAATTTTATCATTTCAGCATAAAGACTATGAATAAGCTAAAACTTGTCAATGTGAATGCAATTATGAAGTCACAAAGTTTAAATTTACATGCACACATGCATGCAGGATACAAAAGTTACATGCACATGCAGAGAGAATGCTACATGCACCTGTGCATGGGCACCTGGGTAATTCGAAGCCGATTTTAATGCAACAATTTAATTGACATGGAAGAAAGCTACTAATCTGGAAAATCGCAGCAAGCATTAATTTGCAGGGTTTTATTATTTTTTTGTTTATTGGAAAAGGGTCTACGAATAACAATTTTTTTGTGATTTTCAGTAGAAATGGTGCTGTCAAATATTTCCGTCCTGACACTGCAATTTATTATTTCTTAACCTAATACCAAGGTACACAAAGCTTACACTTTGAAATCAAACAGAGTTATCTAGAGCCGGCGATTTTTAAGTTTCAAATTTACTTCGGATTTTCCTTGAATGGGAAATGTTCCATGACGTTTCCTGCCCTACACTCTATGCAGTTGTTAATCATTCTAGTATACAATGTTATGTACACATTTATCATACATGTGAAAAAAATTAAGGGGTGGGCCGATTTAAGGATATGAAGCTTTCGTCTCAATGATTGGCCTCACCCCAAAACCCCATCCGGAAAGTTTCGCCTCCGATATTTCAATCGTTTGATGTAAGAGCCAAAATCGTGATTTTGTAAGCCCCATAGAGTATGGTAATTAATATTGGTCGACCAAAATGGGGCATGTTGTGGCTATAACCTTCCAAACCAAACATCCTTTGGCTCTAAGATACACAGGGTAAATGAGAAAAATTAGTAGCTTTCTTCTGATACCAAAATATTGACACTTCCGGTAAAATTGAGGCTTCTGGGGAAGAGGTAATTAGCGATCGGGCAAGGACCTTTAATTATCTATAGAATATGCTAATGAAGCATCATGGACGTTACCGTTATGGATGTTACGTCATGACATTACATATTAAACACCCCCATAAAGGGGTATTATGGGATGTTTGTTAAGGTAATGTTTAATAATTGGGAAAGAATTTGTATTGTACCACCCTAAGAATTCCACAGCCTCAACGGAATCAACTGCATGTTGAAGGATGTGGGGCAGATACTGCATTCATCCCTACTCCTGTTATCAAAATGTAGCTTGAAACATTTGTTTACAAAATATCGTATTGGTTTGAGTTAGTCCCAAAGGTACCCATATTACTTCGTATAAGGGTACAACACACTGCATAGAAGTCGATGTCAATGAAATTTCCATTGAGTGTGGATGGAGCAAAATTTTTCACCTAATTTTCTGAAAATTATAAAGCCTTCATATTAATTCACAATACCATGTTCTACAATGTAAGAACACATGCAAGGTATAAATTTTAGCAGTATAGAAGTTAATTTGTGGGTTAAAGATGCGTGTTCCAAATAGTATTTGGGACCCCCCCCCCCCCGATTTACCCCGAAAGTAGTAT
>JAMKCH010054805.1:0-10870 GCA_023653785.1 Ophioderma brevispina | reverse complement strand
CGCAAATTGACCAATGAATGAATAGCTTTGACTTCGGTGTTCCATGCAGCTTAGTAACCGATTACGATATTAGTACTTCCTGTGCTCACACACCACGACAACATCAGAATGTGCTGTTCAGCGCCATGCCATAGTCCACACCAATGACCAAACATTTATCGTACGGCCTAGTTTAAACAGGACATCTAAATATCACGTATCCAAGATCCCACTGAACTACCTTCTGAATAAATCTAGCTGACAGTGCTTCTCGTTGAATGTCATTACACCACATACTAATTGCTCAATGTGTTTTTATAGATTGACTGAACCTAATAACTTATACCGAATATCTATGACCAGATCCGCATTTATAATAGGTCTATATGATATCATCATGATCATCACCCGATCAGATACCAGCAAGACCTGTCTATAACATATGCCTTGGGATCGATGATCATCATTTTTAACATACATTTATTCCTTTTCCTTCACTCTTTTGCCGTTAAAGGCCCCCCTGCAACCTCTGATGAGTTCGGCATTAATATCATCATCCCACGACGAAACCGGTCTTGCTTACATCTAGCTTCCATAGCCGATGAAACTCTTACCGACATTCCTTCAAATAATGCGAAAATGGTAATTTTAATATCTGGGCTTTATCGCAACGACTCCATCCATATCGTATCCTGTAACAAAATGGTCAAGTGCGTATGCGTCTTCATGTTGTAAGACATAGTCCCCAATCAGAAAATGTATGTTTTCTGTGTTTCTAACTATGTCTTGGGCGGGTCCCTTTTCTTTATAAAGGCCCCAGTCCTGTCACTTTAATAAAATGAGTACGGCGAAACTTTCATATTCTAAATATAAAACCCACTCACATAAGATTTTGAACACTGGGAGGAATAACCCATGAGAAAAGGAAATGAGAGGACCTTTCTAAAACAAACTAAAATTCAATTAAAGATGCCTAGACAGCCTACAAATATTATGGAAAGAATTTAGTGTCCGAATTTCAGTGGTGGCAGAATACTAAATTCATTCCAATATGATTAATCTAAAGTTAATACCGGGTATGAACCGTTACTATTGATTGTTTGCGCGGGTTCTGTTTGTGCGGATCACTGAAGTGGAGAAGCAAGTACCAACCCTGTAAACATGCTGTCATACAGCAAGGATTACTTGCTCTACTATTTTAATATCAAAGGACGGTGAGTCAGGAAATGAACGGTTGTTGTCATACAATTTGGTTGTCCACATATTATTTTACACTGTAAGTATGCTACATTAACGTTTTAGCTCTCCCGGTTAGCTCTCTCATCAAAAAGGATTTCCATCAAACTTGGCGTCAAACTTAATTTTAGGTGAAGGGCATTAAACCAAGATGAAACTTTCAATCATTAATATAAGCCCTCACCTTTTTGACACTAAGTTGTCAAAGTCCCTCGACTCCGTGGTGACAAGGGGCTCTATGGACCGCACTTTAAGCGTTCATGAAACGATGTTCCCATAGGTAGGTTTCTTCTCAATGAAATTGATACCACAATGAATGATCATAGGACAATAACAATAGCCCAGTGCTCCCATATCAAATATGACACCACGCAACTTATACAAAATTCCGTGATGAAAACGAGCAAATGAACAAGTTTGGTTTATTGAGCTCGATCGAGCCGCTATACACAACATTATTGCAAACTTATAAAGCATCCTCTATAGACGCCATGACAAATAGCGGATAACCAAATCTTGTTAGAAAATGTCAGGACCCCCACACTGAAAATCTTTAAAATGTTCCAGATAGTACGGCTGAAATACCATCGATCAAAAAGTGTTGTCCAAATTTTTAATACAGGTCCTTCCACGAAATTATTGTCTAATTCTACAAATAAAAATGTACCTTTAAACCACGCATTTAACCTTGGCAATCACCCAGACAATGATCAGACCTTCCTATCATTGCTTCCGTTCTAGCACTAGTGGGTCACATCACATTATGTGCTTCATGTTGACGCGATATCCACCTCCCATTTTGTTTCGTTACAATTTTGGTGGTTTGGTTTAACTTTTTCAAAAATTAAGCAAAACAATCAACGACATTGTCCTCAGTCCTATCAGACAGTGCAAACCCGACTCGGCACTAAACAGGTTGAGAAGAATAAAATGGCTGATGATACGTACAAAGCAACCGGGAGAATTTGGCAAAATGGGCCAAGGACAAACGACCAAAACTAACTTCCGACGCGTTCATCTGTCTTGAACCACCCATGCTGCTGCCAACCACGTAAGTACCGTCCTCCTTGAACATGAACAATCGTCGCAAAAATGGAGACAACCTTGGTGACGTGACACTTCTTGGTAGCCGACAAACAAGATTCTCACAGCTGTCACAGAACGGTCTTGGTGTCGTGTAGCAAGTACTTTGAGTCTATGTTCTCTCACGACAGCCTTCTTGAGAGTCATGAAGACAGTAGATCTAATTCAATTTTCGGAAGATGTCATTTAAACGCTTCTGATTTTTAATTATACAGGAAATCTTAGAGCTGTTCCAGATACTGGCATGGAATTGATGGAAGCTGCAAAATACCTACAGATAGACGGTCTTCTTGAACGTTGCTGTCACGATATGCAAGCAAACTGATCGGGAGAAAATTTCACGAACACGCTGAACATTGCCGAGCTCCTTCAAACTACCCTTAATAAAATCTGCGACTTTGTCTTACATACAACAAAACACGTGTTTGTCATTTGTTGAAAGAAATATGGCAAGCTTCGGAAAGCTAACATTCGATCAACTTGTCTCCATTTTAAATGTGAATGATGGTGTGGTACTGCCAAAAATTACAAGTTAAATGAAATATTGAGCTCGTCAATGCGTGGGATGAAAGGCTTTCGGACTCTCATCGGTCCAAATTTGCTTGCAACTTCTAGGGGGGACTGGTGTCAAAGAGATCCTCTTATCCCACGGTTTAAGACTTGACCGACGTGCTTGCCAGATTACCAAACGCAAGACCACTCCGTACAATCCATAACGGACGCCCTCAAGTATCACTCAAGACCAATCTTCAAGCACTCGTGTTATTATACGCTGGAAAGCAGACGCGGCTTCATCGCCGACGACTGTATCGCATCGATACCCAACTCTTTTCGACACGCCAGGGCAACTTTTGACCAAACTAACAAAAGAAATCATTCTACGAGGCCGGATCCCTGAAACTAGATTTCTGCGCGTTACCATATTGAAGCTTCCAATGGGAGGAATACAAACCAAAGACGCATCTAATACTACCTTTGAGATTCTCCACCACTCTGCGGCCATGTGAGAGCTTGATGGATTCCCCCCATGTACGTTTGCATGTGGCAAATTATTCCAGGACAAGTCAGTCGGAAAAACCGTTTCAACGTATGGTTCAAAAATGGCTTAATATACCATTCACGTAACTAATACGTGGTTTCATCAATGTACCAATATGAATACAAGGACTATAACTTTACTCTCACTGCTGCGATGGCAATTTTTCGCTGTTGGTGGAGCTGAAAGAGGTAAAACGCGGTTTCTTTGGGGGAAGAGCAATATACGAATACCGTCGAGTGCTATGATCCGGAATCTAACCAATGGGCTGTTATTGTGAACCTGTAGGAAGCCCAACCCAACCCACGTAAAAACAGCTGGAAGTTTCCGCGAGTTCCTTTATATAGCTGATCTGAATGGGAAAGATCCAATACTATGATAAGGAACTCAAGGAATGGATCCTCTTCAGGACGTGATTTTCCGCAACAGACATTAGCACCGTGAAAAAGTACGATGTAGAGCGATGAAAACAGTATCTATGTTGTTATCGGGGATGGACTCTTCGCGTCGTTACCTACAACCTCTCAAAGTTTGTCAGTATCTGCATAATGAGCCAGAGGGGTTTAAGGCTAACACATCAACGGGAATTAACGATTTTAAGCTGGGGGTATTTCTTGAGCAATAAATTGTGGTTTTTCGGGAGGAAAACCGATTGGTGGCAGTGGTGGAATCTTTTCCGATGGCAATATCACGCAATCATGTCGGCACACAAGGACATTGACCGCAAGTATCTGGATGATGCCCGAGGACATGCTTTCTGAGAGTCCCAAAACATCTGATAGCTGACGAGGACTGAAATGTACACAGTGAGGACAGGAGGAAGGATTACATGCGGGTATTTTGATCATGGTAACATCATCAGTCTCAATGAACATGTCATGCTTTTGCCGGGTGGACAGTCAAATAATAAGATCTGTGAACTCTGAGGCTAAAACAGGCTTACGCTTTTGTACTTAGGAATGTCTATTTTATGAAAAGGGACACCTTGTGTTTTTATTCACAACATTCAAACTTTGATACTTGGAATGGTGTAGATCAAGTATATACAAAATTTAGAGGATTATGTATTATTTTCCAGTAATCAAATGTTATTCTTGGGCCCAATTTGAAAGCTACATATGATTACTAGACGACTAAGTAGCATTTTCGACGTATATAGATTGTATCCCCTATACCACAAGTTGCACGACATTATCAACTCAAAATGGTTTAGCTTTTGGAGAGCATTTATCGCTCCGATATTTGTCCGGTCTGTTGAGTGCGACGGCGTCGTCACTTTACACCCCATATGATTACTGAGTTGATAGCTGCAAAGAGATTATTCACTCAAGACTGAAGATATACAAAACATGGACTACGAAAATAATACCACTTCTTGAAGGGGATGAAGTGACCACTACGTCCAAAGAAGGAATGATACCAAATCACGAAGCCTTGTAGATCTCACTGCCAATCTTAAGAAGTTAAGAAACGTCAGGTTCCAGGAACTATAATTTGCCATAGAGCTGGAATATTAACCACAAGAGGGGAATCGCGTTATTAGGGAATAGCCCAGCCCGTAACAGTTTTTTTCCCACACACAGCGCGCCGTGGTTGTTGCTGCGGAAGCACTCGCGTGTAGTCATTGTTGAGGCGCAAGCAAACGCATAAAAAATCTGTGCGTCACGCCATATGTATCCAGTGTTGCATCTGCAAAATTATGCGAAAACCAATCGATTTAAGAAACTATGCTTCTAAAAAGGTTCCTGCATCCATAATGCACAAAAAAGTCTCCGAGAAACCTCATGTTAATTTGTTAGGAAAAGAGGGGTATTTGAGTCCGTGATAGCATGTGTGAATCAGGTGTATTGTTGTTTTCAATCGCTAAGTGATGCGAACGTAAAAATACCGCGTTGTCTCATAAATATGCATTAGGGATTTTCCAAATATAAGACGATCGTAAACCAAATATGGTGGTGCCCAAACTATGAGAATGAAGTGCGTTCTGCTCATTATAATACTTTTTGGGCACCTCGATTTTGATTTTGGTTACGCTGTTGCGGGAGAATCTTCGGGTCGGGTTATATTTACGTCATTGACTTTGTCTCATCTAAAGTTGAAGGTGACGTCATATGCCGTCTTTGCATTCCCACTAGCGTCTCGATCGTTGCCGCCTTTATTCGCGTGACGTATCATGCTCTGATGCCAAGCATAGCGCGCGCGATTCATGGGTGGCGCGCAACATAAAAGTCGCAGTGACATCACTTTCAACTTAAGATGAGACAAACGATAATCGCAAGCCATACAGTACTTGGTGTGAAAGAAGTTGCACTAAAAAAAAAACAAGGAACATTCCTTACTAGTGACACGACCAGACCACCAAGTCATGCCAAATGGCTGATTGCCTTCACAAAGAGAAAAAATAGATACGGCAAACCAGAGGATTTTTTGTAAAACCGACTAAATTAGATCCGCACTCAATTAGCCAAATTGAAAACAGGGCGGTGTACCTTACCACTTTCAAATTGAATCTGAAGTGGGGCTTTAAAAAACACATACTGATGGCAATGCCTTACGCCCTTGATACCTAGGGGAATGAGGGAAAAAAGAATAATAGACAAAACCTCAAGAACACTTAGAGAGATAGTTATACCATATTGCATCTGCTGTAACAACAGAAGCATTCCAAAAGAAGAACTTAGTTTCAACAATAAGTATAACCGGAACCCCAGGGGACGGGGTGATGGTTGCTACATACAAAGTGTTAATGTAAACCCAAAAAAGTGGTCTACAGGTATAGGAGAACTGGGACATAGTGGAGCGGGTTGGGACTGCAAAATTGTCGACCACCCCTCCCTCGTGTACAACAAAACCGCAACCATTCGATTGAAAGATAGTAATAAATAATTCAAAAAAATGGGATGGTTTGTGGTCAAAATACTTTGGTGGCAGGGGTGTTTTTGTGGGTAAATAAATCACGTGTTGAGCTAAAAACGATAAGAATATCAAGCATTATTTAATTTCTTAGCGAAAACCAAATTTATAACATGGAATAAATCAATACTTCGGAATGATGATTTATAGATGTCTTTTATACAAATAAAAGGGTCTCGAAATTTTAGCCCCAAACTTCACTTTTTCCCTAAAAAAAGGCATCCTTTATCACAATGTCACCACAACGAGTATTGCCTGAACCCTTTATGCATGTATAAAACCTCTATCAATAACACAAAGAGATGACCTAAACAATAAGAGTGTACTTATTTTTACCTGTAAAACAAAATTAAAAAATTAATAATTCGCTTAACGTGACAGTACCCAACATTTCATTTTTCAGAATAGAAATAATCCGCCACCAAATATTTCAACCTAAAAAACCATCATTTTCTTAAACTTTATATATTTATCCTTCAATAAAGGGTGGTGTGTTGTGTGTACTGGTGGGGAGGGTGTAACTCGAAAAACTAGAGCACTTTTCAAGGGCTTCGGCCGCTCGCTAAAAAGTTTTGATGTAAAACCAAGACAAAAGAGAACAGTTGCACTTAAAGATTTTCTCCAAAGCCACCTCCACAGAGTGATTACAATCCTATGAAATGGATATGGGTGTAAAGGTTCGTTCATACCTCGCTGCACTGTGCAGTGCAGTGCCGATATATCAATCACTTCAATGCTGCAGCAACTCAACATAACCTGCTGCAGCTGGAGTTAAAATAAATTTTAATAACTTGGTTGCAGTACCGCAAATGCAGTATACTGGACAGAGACCGTAATTCGAGCACTGCAACTTACCGCAACGCACGTTGCAGTGTAGTATGAACGAACCTTTAGGCTTGTGCTTCCAAACCCTGGGGCATTCGGTGACATAGGACTGAAAAAATAGTGGGTCTTTGGGTGAGAGACAGAAAAAATTACCTTAAAGTGACAGGAGGAATTTTTTTTAGGATACAAATTTCTCTCAAATTGCACAGAATCGATTGTAGACCACCTATCAAGAACGTTCCGAAGGTTTATTGGACAAACAGGTACAAAAGAAAACAGCAAACCTTGTTTTGAACTTGCCTGACATCGTAATTGTCCCCATAGAACACAGTGCTTTGACTTTCTGTCGTGCACGACAGAAAGTACTAAATCATCATATTATTACATAAAGACGGCGTATTCGGCTTATTCACTTCAGGTGTGATCTAATACCTTGGAAAGCATTCCAAATATGCAAAAAACCCGGGTTCGAAAAAAAATGGGGGCGCTTCTTTCTGGAAATCTCCTCATGTCTCTTTAACACAACGGCCAGTCATGTATAAATTTAGGTATGCATTGAAGACAATTAAAACAAGAACTTGTTTAAAACAACTGATAAGTGGCACTTAAATTTCATAACTCTACTATCATTGTTTCAAAGCATTATGGAGGTCATTTCTGATATATTAAATAAACAAGACTTGCACTGGAATTGAAATCAAGTTTTGAATATGATATTGCACCATGAGTTAAAAGACATTAAAATCATATCAGTCCAAACACTTACATGGAAAATCTATTATTACAATTATCCCAAAACTTTAACCAAAAAAATACATCGGTCCTCGGACCGCATGTGTCGCCTGCCATCTCGGGTTGTAATGATAGGTCTCATATGACCTTTGACCACACCAACAAATGAGGGATCTAATATTGCACCTATGACTTAAGTTTGGTTCCAATTGAACTTCAACTGTTCTATATAGGTCAATTTTACAATTTTTCAGCCTATCTTACAACTTGACCTAACATGACCTTTGACCTTGGGATGTGACCTTTGACGTTGGGATGTGACCTTTGACCTCATTAACAAATGAGGAATCCAATGTTGCACCTTTGACTCGAGTTTGGTTTTAAATCCATCGAAGTATGCGGATATTACAGGCAAATGTTAACCCCTTTTCACAACAGACATCAACAATAGACAACAACAACAGACTACAGTGAACAAAGTGATCCCTATGTGTCTTCCTGCCTTAAGGCAGGCGACACAATGACAGAATGCCCCTTTAATCCACCCACATAACCTTAGACCCCAATCTGTGAACACTTCATATGGACCTTGGGTCAGTGCATATACTGATAAGAAATTGGTGATTGTAGCATTTGAATTTTGGCGGGAAAACAAATGGACAGATTTCAAAGAATGTCCCTTTAATCAGTCCACATGACTTCCAACCACAAGGGGCAGGAGATAGAACAAGCATTTCTCGAACCACAAGTGTCGCCTGCTTTGGCGGTCCACCTTTCCCTCGCTCCTCTTTTATAACTTGACCTCAGAGGACCTTTGACCTTTGCAATTGACCCTGTTTTTTTTTTTTTTTTTTTTAGGTCAATTTTACAATTTTTCAGCCTATCTTACAACTTGACCTAACATGACCTTTGACCTTGGGATGTGACCTTTGACGTTGGGATGTGACCTTTGACCTCATTAACAAATGAGGAATCCAATGTTGCACCTTTGACTCGAGTTTGGTTTTAAATCCATCGAAGTATGCGGATATTACAGGCAAATGTTAACCCCTTTTCACAACAGACATCAACAATAGACAACAACAACAGACTACAGTGAACAAAGTGATCCCTATGTGTCTTCCTGCCTTAAGGCAGGCGACACAATGACAGAATGCCCCTTTAATCCACCCACATAACCTTAGACCCCAATCTGTGAACACTTCATATGGACCTTGGGTCAGTGCATATACTGATAAGAAATTGGTGATTGTAGCATTTGAATTTTGGCGGGAAAACAAATGGACAGATTTCAAAGAATGTCCCTTTAATCAGTCCACATGACTTCCAACCACAAGGGGCAGGAGATAGAACAAGCATTTCTCGAACCACAAGTGTCGCCTGCTTTGGCGGTCCACCTTTCCCTCGCTCCTCTTTTATAACTTGACCTCAGAGGACCTTTGACCTTTGCAATTGACCCTGTTTTTTTTTTTTTTTTTTTTAGGTCAATTTTACAATTTTTCAGCCTATCTTACAACTTGACCTAACATGACCTTTGACCTTGGGATGTGACCTTTGACGTTGGGATGTGACCTTTGACCTCATTAACAAATGAGGAATCCAATGTTGCACCTTTGACTCGAGTTTGGTTTTAAATCCATCGAAGTATGCGGATATTACAGGCAAATGTTAACCCCTTTTCACAACAGACATCAACAATAGACAACAACAACAGACTACAGTGAACAAAGTGATCCCTATGTGTCTTCCTGCCTTAAGGCAGGCGACACAATGACAGAATGCCCCTTTAATCCACCCACATAACCTTAGACCCCAATCTGTGAACACTTCATATGGACCTTGGGTCAGTGCTTATACTGATAAGAAATTGGTGATTGTAGCATTTGAATTTTGGCGGGAAAACGAATGGACAGATTTCAAAGAATGTCCCTTTAATCAGTCCACATGACTTCCAACCACAAGGGGCAGGAGATAGAACAAGCATTTCTCGAACCACAAGTGTCGCCTGCTTTCGCGGTCCACCTTTCCCTCACTCCTCTTTTATAACTTGACCTCAGAGGACCTTTGACCTTTGCAATTGACCCTGGACCTTATTATCAAATGAATGTTCCATATTGCATGTAAGGTCCAAGTTTGGATGCAATATTTGAACTTCAACCTTTCAAAAAATGCCAATTTTATGTTTTCAGCCCATTAACTTGACCTCAGATGACCTTTGACCTTGTTACGTGACACGTGACCACATTATCTAAAGGTCCCTAAGGGGCATACACGTCCCAAGTTCTGTAGCAATTGGACTTTCTTGAATGAGGCCAATTTGATGTTTTTAGCCCAGTGTATAACTTATCTCATGACCTTTGTCCTTGGTATGTGACCTTCGACCTCATTATCTTATGAAGGTTCCCAAGGGGCATTATAATCCAAGTTCTGTAGCTATTGGACTATTACTTCTCAAATGAATCCAATTTGATGTTTCAGCCTATTTTATAACTTGACCTAAAATGACCTTTGATTTTTATATGTGACCCGTGACCTCATTACCATATGAATGTTAGCAAGGGACATCTATGAACCAAGTTTTGTAGCTATTGGACTTTTCAAATTATGTCAATTTTGTTTTCAGCACATTTTATAACTTGACCTCATATGATCTTAGACCTTGGTATTTGAACCTTGACCTCATCATCATATGGAGGTTTCCAAGGGGTATCTATGACCCAATTTCTGTAGCGATTGGACTTTACTTCTCGAATCAGAAACTATTCGAAAACACGACCACACAGCCATACTAGTACGGTCAAACAGAATTAAGGACTGAAGTGTTGCCTTCTGCAATTCTTGCAGGTGACACAAGCCTCTTGCAATTCTTGCTGATGACACAAAAACTACTCAACCTAACCATAAGTGATAGAATGCACCTTTAATCCACACACATAAACTTTCACTAAAATTGCTGCACACCTCAGCTCATATGGGCCTTGGGGTAGTGCTTATACTGACCAAATGTGGTGGTTTGTGGCAGGAAAACCAATGGATAGATTTTCAAAGAATGACCCTTTAAATGGG
>JAMKCH010054804.1:0-50596 GCA_023653785.1 Ophioderma brevispina | reverse complement strand
ATGCTTTTGGCTAACTGTACCCATGATACGACGCATGCACATTTAAATCGTGCCTAGTTTTTAATTTTTTTTTTATGATAGAATGGTGTTTTTCTGTGAAACCACTTGATATGTTCTCAAAAATATTTTATAGTCTATAAATTATATGTAATTCTTACCATGTTCCCCTTTAAAGGATCCTGTGCCATACAATAATATATAGACCAAAAACACATCTCAGTCTGTCATTTCTAATATTATGAAAACATTTATGAATTAGGGGTTCACTTATGGATTTTCATGAATTAACGCTTATTGGCCCGAAGGCAAGCCGGCGCCGGCATTGCGAAGACCCCCACCCCGGGCCTGTCCGAGCATCATACAACTACATTGTGATCCCAAATTGATATTTTAGGGTTTTTATAAACAAATTATTTAGTAGAAAGTAGTAAAACCAAAGGCGTACATCCATGTCCCCGCTAACAGGGGTTGCCGGATTCACCCTCACATTCACAGCACCACTGCTGTGTGAGGATTTATGGAGCAAAGATATGACGCCCGCCGGATGCCCTTGCCTGATGTCAACTGTGCTGGACTGGCCGCTTAAGCTCCCAGAGACGAACACCTTGTGATAGATCTTGTTTTTGTTCTATAGGGTACCATCTACCGTCCTCATCGGATTTCCTGAGAAACCCCATGGGGTGATGGTTTAGCCAGTGACCACCTTTCCATGAGGCACGGTAATAATTTTTGTTTGGGGTCTCGTTTTTGGGTGAGTCATGACTCGACTTGCTTCGCTCTAGCGTTGGATTGCGCCGCCTTTGTTCGCTGCAATCCCAAGGTAAACGCGTGCGTTTCTCGGGTTCAAAAACTAACACGCCATTGACGTCACCACCACACAGAGTAATACGGGGTGAGTCTAAAAAGTACAACCAATGAGATTTTTTTATGAAGAAATCCTAACTGAATATAACCAAATTAATCATGCCTGTGTTAGATAGCTGTGTTTAATCCAGCTTTCATAATAATTTCATTTTTTAAAATCACTAGCCATTCAAAGGCTACAGTATTTTTGTGAAGGTAGCCAGTTTCCTTCCCGAACAAATTGCACACAGACTGTACACATGAGACTCATTACCACCGCAGCGTGAGTGGTTAAATAAATAGCAATTGATTTCCTTTGGCACCGTATTCAAATGCTTCGCAGGACATGTGTTGAATGAGACTGTAGACTAACTCCGATTTAATGAAAGCCAAATTAATTTACTTACATTTTAGTGAAATATAAAGGATATATGTAAAAATGGAACATGGTCATGCTTTTATCTGTTATCCAGTCTAACGTAATTTTTTGAAGTTTTACTACTGGAAATCACGCAATGAAATAATGCTTCAAATTGTTGTTTTCATGTCCATAAATTGACTCATTAATATTATTGTGATATCTGGTTTCCTTTTATAATCTTACCCAACGATGTAATCAGACATTTTTCATTTGCAGGGGGACGGACCAGGCGATGGAACGCATTTCCTTGGTGTGGGGCAATGCACTAAACAAATTTTGCAAAAGGTGACACGTTACCCTGTCAATACTCATCAATTTATGCTTTTTCCTGATCTCTATTGGGGCCAGGAGGGTCAAAGATTTTGAGTGCGGATCCTCTCCTTACCCCTCCCTCTCCTACGCGACGCCCTCGCCTACAGCCCTGCTGATGTCACTAGTGTTCCCTGACATTGATTCTAAATGTGTATTTGATGGAGGATATACACTTGCAAACCCAACCCAACGCTGAACTTAACACTAAGATTACCTTTTTGGTTATCTCTAAGCGTGTACTTGTTCGGTTCTTTCACATTGGGTACTTTCACTTCCGCCGCGCATATAAACTTTTGAACTCGTTAATCATTTTAAAAATGCCGTAATTTTTATATTAAGCTAACCCAATAGGGAATGTATACAGAAGAAACATATAATAGCAAAGAGTGTTTTCCAGACAAATACCACAATTTGGTTGTACTTTTTTCTGACTCGCCCTGTAGTACTGGTTACCATGATACCATAGCAGGCCCCAAGAAAACCTGACCTACCTTCTGCTGACCTGACAGTCAATATGATTTGCAACTGCTTTGACCTTCCTATTGGGGCCCTAATTGAGCTATTTCTGGGGAGAATTCTTTACAAAAATTTTTTTTTTTAATTAGTTTTGTGTGGGAAAACGAACTTGATTTTGTTGATAGAGCTGATAAGCATATTGCAATGCGCTACATAAACAGTGCGTTTGTTTTAGTGATCAACCATAAAAATGACAGATTTTACGTCTTTCTTTATAGAAGCAAGTGCATTTGAAGGCTGAACTTTTAAGAAGGTAATGAGAAAACGATGGGTGGGGGGGTCCTAAATAACAGTCAGAACACCTCACCTGCAATCCCTTTTAGTGTTTTGCTCTTAAAAAACACTCGAGTGATCCTCCAAAAGAGTCAACATATTTTAAATAATTTGCAAGGAACATCTTAAAAGTGATGGATAATTTGTAGATTCTATTAAGGCGGACTTAGAGATTTCAAAATGTTATTTTTTTTTTTTGTAGTAGTAAATAGTCAACTTGAACTAAAGAAACGCCCCTAAAATACCATATTCCCAGTTAGAGATGAATCAATTTTTTTGTTTTTTATGCAGAACACATAACAAAATTTCCGGATCCGAATTTTTCAACCAAGTTTTGATTTTGTATATGAAGGATTTCTAAGTTGGGCTTAGGTATTTCTAGGCCTTGTTTAAGGCAGTCCTGAATCTAATTATCTCGCCAGCGAAATTACCGTAAAGCATTTACCAAATGTTATTGATCAATATGCCATAGCTATTTTTAGGTATCCATCCGGGTCCAACACGGTGTTTTGCGGTTAGCTCGGCCCGCTCAGTCAGACCGCCTTGTACAGAGTGTACTGCCGTTTCTTATGATTTCAGATATTTGTCATGATTTGAAATTTTTTATGTATTAAAGCAAAGAACAAGTGCTCGGCTCCGCCTCGCAATGACATTTCGTGGAAAGTCAGCATCTATATGGGGGGGGATTCGTGTGTGGTGTTGACTTGTGATTCCGTGCCACATTGTATGAAATATATTTCTGATGAGACCCATTTTCATTACGGTTTTGCATGGGCACCGGCCTAGAGTGGGTGAGTGGGGTGGTGGTGTTCTGTTGGGGGTGGGGCTTGCAATATGGGCGCGGTGCTAAGGCCCTGGGGTGATTTCTTGAGATCATATTTTATATCCCATGGTAGATTTTGCAAATATGGCTGCAGCGCAAAGGCGCCGGTGGGGGTGGGGGGGGGGTCCAACACAATTATTTTATATATATGGGGGATGTACCCCGGAAAATGGACATAGCACCAGAGCTATCTTGAACAAGACCTCCGTTATCACAGGCATATTATTAATATATTGGACGCACCAATCTCATTATTGTTAATGACCACCCCCGCTGTTTAGCCCTTCGGGACCCCGCAGTCCCCCTCCCTTGGGCCTCTCTGACGTCTCCTTCTCCGTCTCTCTTCTCCCCCCTCCCTTCATGTATATTGCCGTGATCCCTCTGGCGCGTCTTCGTCCCCTCTTCCGCTTGCTTCCCCGGTTGCTCTTTGTTTCCTTGCCCCTGTGCATTGACTACGGTCATGCTTGGATTAAACCCTGGCCCTGCCCCACAAGATTGTTAAAAAGCTTACAGTTTGTGGTTTGTTTTGCTGTACACACTATACTTTGACTTAATTTTTGGTGTTTTGGCCACTGGTTGGTTGGTTAACTTAGATCCCTCCTTTGGTAGGAACACCGAGATGACTCTTATTCAGAATGACCCTAAAACATGTAAGGTTTAATACTGTCACAGTTTTAAGATTTTGTTTTGGTTCATTTTTATTTAAAACCTGAGTTCACCTTCATTGCATAATAACAGTAAACCCTCTTCCATGAGGCTTCGACCCGTGTCCAATTTTCAAAATATATTAAAAAGGATTATGACCTCCCTTGTAAAAATTGAATTCACAATCTGGTGGTCAATAAACGCCTGTATTTAAAGCAAAAGCCAAACACACACACACTCAAAAACATTGAACATAGGGTGCAACCGGGACGCTTTAGAAAGCGTGGGTTTGAAAAATCCCAAAACATCAAAAAGCGTGGGTTTGGGAGAGTTGAAACTAAATGCGTGTATTCATTAAAAGCGTGCAAAAAATAAAGAAGCGTGTAATTCGCATCGGTACCAAGCTAAAAAGCTCGAAACGATGACATCATCCGACAATAACGCTCTTTTTTTTACGGTATTGCTATTGCGAACTCAGACACTGTTGTGGCAGTATTTTTTGTAACTGAAAATCTACAGCCTAACACTCCGTCATGTCAACAATCAACTGAAGAGTCTTAACTAAATTTTCTTGTTAGTGATTGTAATAATTAATTTGCGTATATTACTCAAGAGATACTAAATTAGTATGTGAATACCACGCACAGCTTGAGATTTTGCCGCAATTTCATTGAGTAGTGTGAATAATTCCCTTCCCCAGCTTTCAGTGGGGCAGTTCGTTTCCAACACTGGGGAACCTGCCGCACCGCAACAACAAACAAGTGGGATGCCGACTAGTAATCACGATACCGTAGCGCGCTATAAGAAATTCGAGAAAAGCAACATTTTAGCGTGTGTTTCGTATTAATGGGGGTTGTTTCGTTGTGCTAATAAATTGTGCCTTTTCACACTTTAAAATTTTGGTAAGTTTTTTTATAGCAAAGATAAAGAAATAATTGTACTTTTTACTTCCGGTTCTGCTTCGCTTCCTTACAATGTGCGGAATTGGTAACATTTTAATGTTTCTTGGGCATATTTTTGCCGTAACATTTGATTATTGATTATTCAATTCATTAAACCGAGTGGTGCGTTTCGAGTAAGAAACAAAAATACATATATTATAGAATTAAATCATAATCCAAAACCTGAATACTGATAGAGCTGAATTTTGATTTTTGTTTTTCAAACTCGGACTCACTCTGTTCTGAAGAAGTCTAACAGTATCCTATGGGCATGATGTCATGAATTAATGATAGGGACTGAGTCTATAGGCATTGAACTGACACTCTAAAAGATTCCATAGCTATAAAAAAAAAGATACAATGGGAGATCATAGTCGTAACTTTATAGTTGAGTATAGGCCTACTGTGCCCTTGCAATATATACGCAGCAATGGACTATACATTTTTATGATCATTCATATCAGAATTAGATGTAGGTACGATACTGATCCCGGTTCGCCGTTTCCCTCGCAAAAGCAAAAAGGCTTAGGGTGGGTTATGACTTCTCGGTATAAAGGGTGTTTTCATATAAAGGGTGGGTTTGAAACACCACTGCACACTATGTTGAATGCTGGATTTAATTTTTTCATTTACAAGCTGACATTTGACTGGAAAGGAAGTAAATTTTCTATTCATGTTTGCTATTTATATCTCCTGTAAATTTACACTGGTTTTCAAATTTGTATTGTGTTCTGTCTCGTTGTCATGACTGCACATCCTTTTAAAGCTTAATTTGATATTTACTGCATGTGGATTCCCACTACATGATGTGTAGAGGTAGAGGTGTGTTTTCAGCATAGAGCTATAAAGTTTATTTATGTAACTCTGTGGTTTTCAGTTGCAAACATTTTGCCTTTATCCTCTTGGCAGCCTAAAGGCTTTTTTGTGTAGTAATTAAAAATAGTGAACTAGAATTAAAGATACTAACCTAAAATACTTAATTCCACAGTTAGAGGTGAATCGGATTTTTAGTTTTAAAGCAATACACATTTATGTACAGTATAACAGTGCCATAGGATACTGTGTATTCCGGATCCATAAATTTTAAACAAAGTTGTCATTTTCTATATGAAGGACTTCAATTTGCAATGAGCTTAGTTATTTCACACAGTGATTATTATATGGACAAGCATTATGTATATGCAAAAAACACAATTTGTTCGACCAAAATAGGGCACATTTTCGCTCATAACTTCCAAACCAAACAACCTTTGGCTCTAAGATTTCACAGGGTAAATGAGAAAAATAGCAGCTTTCTTCTGACACCAAAATGTTGACCACTTCCGGTAAAATCTGGAGCTTCTGGGGACGAGGCTATTAGCGATCGGGCCATGGACCTTTAATTTTTATAACAACAGTTTATTATATTTTGTTCAGAAATAATTTGTTCAAGAATTTGAAATGTCAAAAACACAATATGAAAAATATTAAATACAAAAACGATTGTATTGCCTTTAACAATACAGCTCACTCAATCTACGACTGAGTGACCACTCTGTTGGGGTGACTTAAGGTCCATTCATACAAAATGGATGAAAAGCGTGTCTGAATCGACACAGCAGCAACACAGTTCAAATTATATTGCACTGCTGCTATGTTGAGTCAGATATGGTTTTCATCCATGTATGATGGACCTTTTAGAATGCTCAATGGTATTACAGTTCAGTGGTGACATGCTTACAGCAGCTCAAGACAAGGTTCTAGATGAATCTGCAGCTTTGGTAAATAACATTCCAGGATGCAATATTCACTCCACAAGTTCATCTGCCCCAAATGTCCGATTTCAGGACCATAAAACAGAATACTGTTATATTGGCCTTCATTTTCTGATTTGAGAAAAGGTTTCTCATTGAAAAGCACTTTGTTTATTATGGAAATCCCCTTTTGCTATAATTATTGAGATCAGACCAGGTGTTATTTACAAGATAGATTATGCAAGTGGGATTCCCCTAGTGCTGTGTTGAGATATGCACCTGTTGTTGACAACTAGAGAAATGAATGGGATTCCCCAAAAGGGCTAAATTTGGAAACTGAGTCAACTTGTTTATGCATTCAGATCAAAACATATTGCATTGTTAGGTAATTCCCCATGATCTCATAAATGTGAAGGGATGCAATGCAGATGATGTAATTTATGTGAATTCCAATTGGTCAGCTAGTGCAAGGTTTTGTTATGTTTATGCATGATGCTGTGGTAATGTCTATTTTAAGATTTGGGAACTTTGTGGAATCCTGATATAAGGAGAGATTTGAGTAAAGACTCATGGCCAGCAGTAGTAACCAGGAAGCTGTACAGTATAGTTATAGCTAGTTTTTAATCTGCAATAAGTAGCAGACCTGTACAGTACTTAGTGCCAGCATTTAAAATAATTCCATGTGGGCGAAGTCGCTGTAATTATTCTACTGTCGTCATTGAAGCCAAAAGTGCTGGGAATCAAAATAGGATTCCAAATTGTGGACAGATAGAAATCGTGGTGATTATCGTGGACTGATATACTGTGAATATTAGTGTTGTCGAGGGACTTATTTGAACTGCTGGACAAAAGTTTTCTTCATGACTGAGAAGATTCGCCTTGGAATATTACCTGAGGAATTTATAAGTGTGACTACTTTGCAATGCGTCCCATTTTGAAGTCTTTCTTTCGCTGTGAGGACATATCATTGTTGAACTGCAACGTTCTTTGGACATTAGGGGGCCTAATTGTGTGTAATTTAATATACATGTAAATGTTTGGACTACCAATTCCTGTGAACCCAACCGGATTAAAATGATTAAATCTGTGTTATAAATTATAAAATTCAGCATGTGTGCACCCAGGCTCTTCATTTGTGTTTTGAAAGGTATTTCTGACCTTGACGTCAACGAGACATCATAACATACTTTGACTTCAAGGTAGTATCTACGATTCACAGGTACCAGTACAATATGTAGTAAATGCTCTTTTTTAGCATGGAGGTGTAGTAAAATTAACTTCAAATCATTGTATCTGTACTCCTAAAACTTACTGATTTGCGACAATAACAACCCAAAATCGTCTATTAAACCACATTTTTATCCAATTAACATCATCTACATAATAGGTCATTATTACACCTCTACAAATAATACACCATATTGTACCATAGCTGGTCGTATACAAAAGTTTCTAGAAAGAAAGCTCAAGCATGTGTAAATTTGAGGATCTAACCCAAAATACTGTTTTCTCTAAGTTCATGATTCTTCACATTTTGGTAATGTCCGTGACTGTTTGTTTAATTGAAACCATTATTAAGATTCCTAATATTAAACATCATCTAAATCAGATGTATGTTTTTTTTTCGTTTTTACAGACCCAAAATTGCAGCATGTTCTAGTGACCATCATACAAGCCATGGTGGCGGCAATGAACCCAGTGGTAAGATGTTATCCTTATATGCCTTTGGTATTAACCAGCATGTTTGTCTGATTTGGTTGGTTCTTCGGGGTATTGGTGGCATTTGAGGTTGGAGTTGAGGTTTGGTTCTGGGAATTTTTGGAGGTGAGAATTTTCGGTATCATGTACTCGGTTTCACGTCATGGGTCCGTCCGGGGTCCTCGCCTCATCCCAGTTGATTCACCACAATCAGACAAATGTGTGTAATAGTACAACTGCTTTTGTGAAGGAGTTGCACATTCTTTTTTGTGAGACCGTACCTTACAACGCCTTACTACTCTGAAGTTAAAATTCTCAGGGTCAACTTTGGATTTGTTTAAATCAAACCTGTTCTAAACAGTAAATTTTTCCAATTTCACTACCTACCACCAACACCCACCAAACACCCAAACACAAACCATATTGTACTCATGATGCTCCAAACCATTTAGGGGAACATGTTGGAACACTTTGGGCCTTAAGAAAGAATACTGCCCCCCTTTCATCCCAATTGCTTTCAACCAGTTTATCCCCCCATGACCACAAAATATTGGGATGTACATGGAATTACATTTGTATTTTTTGCCCAATTGAGGGATACCTGGCTTAACTTTTGGGCCAAATTAATATAAAATTGGGGTACTTTTCAGTGTTTTAGTATGCATTTGATCCTATTTTGCACTTGATGAGCAGTAGCAGCAACCTGAATTAACTGAAAAGCTGATCCTCCCTGGCTGGTTTGGCCATGGTACAACCACGTACCCCACATCCTACATATTGATAAGACTCATGTAACAGCTAAATTAAATAGCTGCCTTGTTTCTTTGATGAATGTTATAATGACAATGTGCCTCAAGCCTAATTGCCTTGCAATAGCTGCCTATATTAACAACTATTCCAAGGACTTACAAACAAGTTGTAGTTTGAAACAAGGAATTTCAACAGCTAGGTTGTGGGATGTGATGGATCACCTGAGTTGGGCATCCAACTGTAGATGCTGAGGAAGCAGTTGGCTCAGGAGTTCTTGAGCCTCTCCATAGTGCATATACGGAGGAGCTCCAAGAGCTCCAACTGCTCTGCAGGTTCCCAGCGGCAGGATGGCATGTCTTTAAACTGTGTCCAGTTGAGACAGCGAGGTGAAAGTTTGCTCCAATTCAAGCACAACTCTCATATTCCATCTTGGATCTAACTGTAGCCTTATAGATATCAATCTTTGAGTGAATACTAAATACTAGGCGGTCCCCGGGTTTCGCGATCACCTGGCCTGAATGACCCTCAGGTTTCGCGGTGCCTTTGACCTGGAATGACCTCTGATGACCTTGCCGTGACCTTTGGCACCATCAATCGCCCCCGCCCACCAAGTTTCGTCTGGAGACACCAAAGTTTACCCAATTTGACCTCCTTTGACCTTGAATGACCCTGATGACCTTGTTGTGACCTTTAAGATTATTGGCATCAACAATCGACCCCACCCTCCAAGTTTCATGCCCATACACTAACGTTTACCCTATTTGACCTTGAATGACCCTGATGACCTTGTTGTGACCTTTCAAAATTTTTGGCATCAACAATCGACCTCGCCCACCAAGTTTCATCTGGATGCACCAAAGCTTACCCCTTTTGACCTCCTTTGACCTTGAATGACCCCTAATGACCTTGTCATGACCTTCAACATTTTTGGCATCAACAATCGACCTCGCCCACCAAGTTTCATCTGGATACACCAAAGCTTACCCCTTTTGACCTCCTTTGACCTTGAATGACCCCCAATGACCTTGTCATGCCCTTCAAAATTTTTGGCGTCAAAAATCGACCCCACCCTCCAAGTTTCATGTCCATATACCAACGTTGACCTCATTTGACCTTGAATGACCCTGATGACCTTTGACCTAACCAATACAACCTCGGTCTTCAGACGGTTGAGGGGCACCCACCCACCCACAAGTTTCAGGAACGTGCAACCCTCGGTCTCTGAGAAATCAACGTTTAACCTCATTTGACCTTGAATGACCCCCAATGACCTTGTCGTGACCTTCAGAATTTTCGGCATCAAAAATCTACCCCACCCTCCAAGTTTCATGTCCATACACTGTTTACCCCATTTGACCTCATTTGACCTTGAATGACCCTGATGACCTTTGATCCACTAACCAATACAAACCCGGTCTTCGGACAGTCAAGGGGCACCCACCCACCAAGTTTCAGGAACGTGCAACCCTCGGTCTCCAAGAAAATAGACGTGGTCTATTTTGACCTCTTTTGACCTCGAATGACCCCCGATGACCTTTGATCCACTATCCAATACAAACTCGGTCTTCGTTCGGTCAAGGGGCACCCACCCACCAAGTTTCAGGACCGTGCGACCCTCGGTCTCCGAGAAAATAGACGTGGTCAGACACACAGACAGATAGACAGACAGACCACCAGTATTAATATATGGCAGCTCTGTGGAGGGCCAAGTAGATGTACATTCTTTGCCCCTGTGAGTGTGTTCCAAAGAAATGGAGGGAGAATTGACTGTCTTGTGCATTCAAATCCGGGGGGATTTGGTGCTGACTTTGCATTTTCAGCACTGAAGTGAAATTCCATTCTTTTTGTGTCCGCCCGCCTTATGCAGGAAGACACATAGGGTCATTTGTCCACTGTGTTGTCTGTGTTGATGTTGTGTCTGTTGTGAAAAGAGTTAACATTTGCTTGTAAATCCTCATTCTTTGTGGTTTAAACCACACTTGGGTCACAGGTTGCAACATGGCATCCCCAATTGTGATGAGCTCATAGGTCACATGCCAAGTTCGAGGTCATGTGAGGTAAAGTTGGTAAAATAGGATGAAAAGTTGAAAATTGACCTCATTTGAAAAGTTTTGCAGTTCAATTGGAACCAACTTTAATCATAGGTGCTTGCAAATGGGATCCTCAGGTTTTGATGAGGTCAAAGGTCACATTACCAAGGTCGAAGGTCATGTTGAGGTCAAGTGGTAAAATAGGCTGCTGAAAAGTAAAATGGACATAATTTTGAAAAGTGAAGTTCATTGGAAACCCAACTTGAATCATAGGGTGGCAACATGGGATCCTCATTTGACTGATGACGGTCAGAGGTCGATACCAAGGTCAAAGGTCGCATCCCAAGGTCAAAGGTCGCATACCATGGCTCAAAGGTCATGTGAGGTCAAGTTGTAAGATAGGAGATAATGAAACTTTGAAAATTTTTGTTCAAATTTGAAACCAAACTTGAATCATGGTGGCAACCTGGGATCCCTCATTGTTGATGAGGTCCAAGGTCACATATCAAGGTCAAAGGTCATGTTAGGCATATCATTCCCAAACCGCAATGGCAGGCGACACAAGCGGTCCGAGGACCGATGTATTTTTTTTTTGCAAGAAGATCACTTTGAAATGCTTTGAGGCATTTTTGAGTGAATTTGAAGGTCATTTCAAAGTCATGCGGGGGTCATCTAATGTCAAATAACTTCCAAATTTGTATGGTTATGAACCCTGGGTCAGTGTAGTCAACAATTTGATATCAAACTTTCAATTTCATATACTCAAAAGCCAGGTTTCAACTTGCAGTATTTTTTACTTCTGTAATGATCATAAAACCTGTTTAAAGTGCTTTTTGTACATTAGCAAACATGTAGGCAGCATTTCAACATGTAAAGCATCCTTTTACTAAAGTTATGAATGAAATAATGAAAAGTAAAAAGAAAATTGAAGCAGTTTAAAAAAAGAAGCAACAGGGCAATATAAACAGTTTTTTTTTACTTGGCCTTAGCCTCAACCAAATTTCATTTGCATTTCAGCTGTTATGTGGGATCTATGTCTAGACACAGGTCCTAACTACTAAACCACCAGCTGAGTAGTTGGCGACTACCAATACTATGTTGTATTTATAGTTTATGAAAAATCTTGAATCACTGGCAGATTTTGCAAAACCAGATCAGTATCAGAATTAAACAATATAAAAAGTGTTCCAAAAAGTTAAGAACCACAGGCCATTTCATGAACATGTTAAAAATTTCCTAAGCGCTGGCACTTGTAAAGGTCAAGGTCTTTGTGTAAAAGTCAGGGTTTTTATGTGCTAAGAATAGGATTTTTGTGGGATCAATTGACCATATTGAGGTGACATAATTTCCCAACACTAGTGCATTGTGGGATTGACTCAATACACCCCATGGGGCAGAACTGAGAGTTTGTTTGAGTAAAGCTCTTTCCATCCACCATGACCATAGTATATAAAACTAATTCACAACAGGGGTTATACAGAAAAGGAAAGAATATGATGCAGGAGTGGTTTGTTTTACATTATTCCATAAAAGTGTTGCTACTTCTATTACCATGACAAGCGATAGTGATCCCCTGGTATTCTGTGATTCATTCGGAAAGCGTGTTAGACCTGTAGAAGAGAAGTACAGGGTGTCTAAAAGTAACAAACATTTTATATGCTAGAATATTTGAAATGGTAAGGGAATTTTGGAACAACCTGTATTTGCATGACTTATCCCTAATGGTACAGTGAATTATTCATTCTGCATCATCAGCTCCATTAGGCAATTAGTAATTCTAAAAGTGTGTCAAGGTTGCGGTGTAGCTCAGAAAAATGATACGAGCAGGCCTCAGAGATGGATATGGAGATAATTTAAATGCTACTTGTTCATGGCCACTAAGATTTATATACTAGTGAAGTATTATGTTAGCATGTAATACTTTGTGTTGAGCTACTGTGCAGCTATCAATGTCATGTATATATATTATGTATATTTTTGGATGTTATATATGCAACTCATTCAATGGAATGAGTTCCATGTTGGCAGTATTCAATTTTAAGTTTGTAATTCAAGTTACTTTCCCATTCAAAATCATTCTGTTTACTGTTTACTCTTACGCCAAAAAAAAGGTTGTTTGCTGTATTACCCAACCGACCCTAGAAAAAAACCTGCAAACTCAAAATGTGTTATGCATATTAGCAGAAAATGAATAAAAACATCTGCTGACCAACTTTTTTTACCGTCACAAAGAAGAAGAAAACCATCAAAACAAGACAACTACAACATGTAAAATAAAAGATCTTTTGCTATGTCATTGGAAAAAGCTTTAAATAGTAGGATGCTGTATTCATGTTAGAGTAAAACAGTGTAAAGTGAAGTTCATCTTTAAAAAAAAATCCAACCGACACACCCTAACATCTTTCCTCCATCACGGCAAACAAACATATTTTCTTAGACCTCATTATACTCAGGCTCGTTTATTTCTTAAACAGGGCACATACATGCATGTGGTCTTTTGCCTGAACTTTGCAATGGGATAGTGCATTGTACATAGCAACATGACCAAATTATGAACTAGTAGAGTATGTACAAACTGGGGAAAATCCATTTCTATGATGGAAGTACCTATATCCATAGGCACTTTTTTCTGCTAGACTTTGCATCACTTGCCTGGAATTTGGGAATGTTAATACTGTCAGAAGCAGATATTCAATAATCCACTGGCATGGAAGTAATTTTGACCATGACATGTAAGGCCCTCCAAGGCTTGACTCATATAAATGTGGATGAGAAAGTGAAAATATCATGTGGTAAACCACATTTAACAGTTAGCCCAATGCTTCTTGATAAAGTGAAAGTTTCAGAATGACACTTCCCCCAAAAATGTGTACCATCCTCTACACGCCCGTAAGCACACGTGCACACACCAACTTAACACAAATACATACACACACAGTTTAAAAAAACCAGATTTCTTAATGTGAACATTAAAAAAGTTAAGAAACCCTTGGTAAGAATCATCAGTGGCCTGTCAAAATTCAGTAAATGTTTATTTGTTTGGTTATTAAGGTAGGATTACTGGCTATTATGCTCCTCCAGAAAAATCACTATAAAATCAGATTTACTCTTGAATCAATTTGAAAATTTGGTAATATAAAGAATTTGATTCTTTCATATGACACCTTATTTGTTGAGATTGAAGGTGTAGTTCTTTCTAGAAATAATTATTAAGATTGGCATTCTAGTGTTTCTAGAAAAATCAAGTAATTATTGACAAGTACTAACATTACCTAAGCATTATTAATTTATCTTGGCGAGTAACTAAAGAAATAAAAATTCTTTTTCAAATTCAATACATTTGAAACCTTATAAAATGAAACCCAATCTTATTAGTCTATTGCCCAAACCCAGATTTCTGGTTAGTCCTGGAAGTATCGTCCACACAATGTTTTTTGATGATTTCTATCTCTTCAAGACCTACTGATTCAAGATCTGCATGATGCCACTGCAGCACCCTTGAGCATTTTGAAATATCCAAGATGGCCGCCAAGATGGCCGCCAGGACATATAGAAGGCCATATCTCAGCTCCCTGGGCTACTATAAAGTCGGTCTTGGTGGCCTTGGCTAGGTTTTAAGGGTCAATAACATAATTTCTCTCATTGTCTAACATCTGAAATCCTTCGTTTACATTGAAATCCAAGATGGCTGCCAAAATGCTCACTACAACATACAAAAAGTTATATATCCAATTCTGGAGCAGCTATGATACTGGTTTTTGTGGCTTTGAGTAGGTTTTGGGGGCAAAGAATTAATTTACTTCTTTAGCTTACATGAAAACCCTTCCATTTATATAGAAATTAAAAACGGTTGCTGAAATATTTATATAAATCCAACATGATGACATCGACCATACTACTAGAATAACATATAATATGAAGAAGAGGCGCTTGACCTTAGGCATGTTAGGACTTGTACAGTTGCCAATAAGTGTACATGTTCAAAAGCTGTGTTCTCACTGTGAATTCAAACCCTGACTCATCTGTGTGTGTGTGTGATTGAAGGAGCAAGGAAGACGATTTACCCTTACCCGTTAATATAGTGTGTGAGGTCAGAGTTTCAAGTGACTTTGTGAACGTAACTTGATAAGTGAATAATGCTAAAACCTCAATTTAAAATGTCTTAAAATCTATGGCTGAATACTCAATATTAAATGATGAACACCAATTCAATTGTCACTTATTCTCTGATTCTTCCTCTTCAACCTCTCCACCGCTTTCCTCAGCAGCCCAGTTCATCCATCTGTTTTACTTATCCTATTACACTCACAAAATATAGTGCAAGCCAGCTGGGCCGAAGAACATTCTGCATTTTGGTGCGAATCACAGAGGATTCGCTATACATCCACAGTGAATGAACTTCTGGAAGTGCTGGTAGAACATCACTTGGTAGTTAGTACTATCATGGGTGTAAGGGACTTGTTTGGTTTGTCTTTGAATGGTGCGTCCTCATTTAATGATGCCTTCTAAATATAAACTTGCAAATGGGCATGCTTGACATTCTCTGTGAATGCTTCTGTAGTTGGTGGCAAGGCCTTTATCCCTGATGATGTTGGTACTTGTCTTTTTTGCCCCTTTTGACAATCACATATCATATCCAACATCGGGCATTGTCCCTTTGCCTTTGCTTCCTTAGCATACTGTGAAATGCTGTAGCAGCTGTAATGACGCCATCCATCTGGGCAACAATAATGCCAAGCTATCAAGTTTAAAGCCTTTCAAAAGCACTTTAACTACATTTGCTTTGCCAATCCCCCATGTGAGCTTCGGTATAGCAACCAGACAAAACTTGAGCTGTGAGCAGTTGTGGTGCTATCCCAGCATGCTTCTTGGCAGTTTCCCCAATGTCTATCACAGAGGCTGGGAGCTGGTACCCTCCATCAAGAGTTGACAAAGTGAGTTTACTGAGAATGCACAATAGAGTACAATAGCAAGATGCGACTTTTGGGGTATAATAACATCAGCCATGATTTGTTTTGAGATCAGTACACTATATCACAAGCCCCTTGTTGTCTTCATTGGGATCAAGCTGGTTTCTGTCACTACAAGTGTGTGGTAAGTCATGGTAATGGAGGCTTGTAGGCTCTTCGCTGTTGACAAATCAGGTCGATAATCTGAACTTTGTTCCAAGTAACATTAAAGGTCGACCTGCTGAGGTGGCAGAGGAGTATTTGAACTGAGTTGGTGACGCCTGCTTGCTTGCTTGCTAGCCAGCACGACCACTTCTAGTACTACCTCTGATGCTGCTGCTTCTTATTGTATCCAAACACAGTGGTTCTTAAATATGATCCAGTCAGAGGTGTGTACAATGTCTGGCTGCTTCACTGAATTATGCAAGGTCCTTGTCTGCATTATTGCTCCAGCAATGGGCAGACCAAGAGATGGTAAGGTAGCGTCCCGATCCACCTACAGGCAGCACCACCTCCGCAAGGAAAACCCAGATCGGCCGACCCTGGTTTCTAACCTGCCGAGACACCTCCACTCAGCCCACGAGGAACCAGCCCCAGGCGGAAGACACTCACCAGGTTCAATACCAACAGACGCCACTTGGTTGATAACAAGCCTATCTCTCCACAAGGCGACATCCTCAAACTCCCTAGAGACTGTTTCAAGAGGTTGGATTTGCTTAAGAAACTCTCTCTGGATTTAAGGCGGTTAGCAACTGGTCCCTGTCCAGAGATTAGGTACTTCACATCGGATACCCGGCAGCCATGCTCCCGCATGCCCGCCACACCACGACGTATGCTCGGCGGAGCAACTCCCGCCAAGATGCACAAGTTGTCCGTTGGTGTTGATACTGTGATCATAGTAGCGGTCGAATAAAAGATACACGTCTGCTTGACTCAATTTGCCCATGATTTATTTCAGGGAGCCATTGACGAAGTCCTGTACAGTCCCTTTAATTTGGCCTTCATGTTATCATGCCTCAAGAAGTCGAAGCTTCTGCCCATCAGGGGATCAGTTGCATCAAAGAAATGTGATGACTCCGATGTTTTCTTCTTGCTAAATTACACTCCTACATTCTCAGTAAGCTCACTTGTCATCTCTTGATGGAGGGTACCAGCTCCTAGCATACCATTGACATTGGGTTAACTGCCAATTTAGTATATAGCATGTAAAGAGAGTGTCACAAATGCTCGCTGTTCTTGCTTTGTCTGGTTGCAATACCAGAGCTGACATGTGGGGGTTGGCAAAGCAAAGGTAGTGAAAATGCTTTTGAAAGGTTTAAACTTGATAAGCTTGGCACAGAAGCTACTGTATGTGTTGCGGCACATGTGACATTCGATATGATACGTGGTTGGTAAAAGTGGCAAAAAAACATCAAAGCTAAAGGTTTTGCCACCAACTACAGAAGCATTCACAGGGATTTTCAAGCATGCCCATTTGGAATTAAGATTTTGGAAGGCATCATTAGATTAGATCCTACCACAGAATTAATTTATTCTGTGGATCCTACCCATCCTGGATTCATGCACCAATGCAAATGGTGCGCCTGCAGGCGGAGTGCCCATCTCTCTGTCATTGGCGTTTGGGCCAGACTCCCTCATATATTGTTGCTGTGGGGGTTCGCCACTCCTCCCGCACAGCGAGTCTGTTTTGCATTCCCAGCATATGCCGGTACCCATTCATACTCCTGGGTGGAGAGAGGAAAGCGAGGTGAAGTGCCTTGCCCAAGTGCGCAACACAATTATTGGCGACAGCGGGGCTCGAACCCACAACCTTATGCTTATGAGGGAAGCGCTGATCCACTGCACCAATGCACCTAGGGATCGCTCAAAGACAACCAAATAAGTCCTGTATGCCTTTGACAGTACCAATTGATGTTCCACCAGCACCTCCTGAAGTACATAAACTGATTCACTGTGGTTATACAGCTGATCCTCTGTGTTCTATAGCAAAATGCAGATGTTCTTCGGCCCAGCTGGCTTGCACTATTTTTTGTGAGTGTAATAGGATAGGTAAATGCCAAAATAGATGGAAAAACTGGGTGGCTGAGGAAAGCGTGGCTCCTTCAAACGCACACTCAGATGAGTCGGTTTAAATTTACAGTTAGAACACAGCTAGTGAGCATGTTCACTTATTGGCCACTGTACAAGTCCTACAGACAATTAACTGATATTCATATTATATGTTATTCTAGTAGTGTGATCAGCGGCCATGTTGGATTAGACATTTCAGCAACCTTTTTTTTTTAAATTTCCATATAAACAGAGGCTTTAATGTCAAAGGGTGTCTTTGCTCCCCAAAACCTACTCAAAACCACAAAAACTAGTCTCATAAATGCTACAGAAGCTGAGATATAACTATTTGTATGTTGTGGTGGGCATTGTTTTGGCCAAGCTTGCGGCAATCTTGGATTTCAATGTAAAGAATGATTTGAGATGTTAGATAATGACAGAAAATACTTCCTTGACCCCTAAAACCTAGCCAAAGCTACAAAGACCGTCTTTATAGTAGCCCAGGGAGCTGAGATATAGCCTTCTATATGTCGTGGCGGCCATTTTGGCGGCCATCTTGGATATTTCAAAATGCTCAAGGGGGCTGCAGTGGCATCATGCAGATCCTGAATCAGTAGGTCTTGAAGAGATAGAAACCATCAAAAAACATTGTGTGGATGATACATCTGGGTTTTGTGGTTGGGCACCAGACTATATAGATAATCTACAACTTGAGAAAAAAATCATACAAAGACATAGGTTTTCAGCAATTTGTCCATTTTTTGTTCATTTTGCACTGCCAAAATCAGTTCCTGTACAAAGTAAATGGGAAATTGAAACCATAAAATCTGAAATATCTCAAAATTGCATAAATGCATGTTTGAAAAAAAATATTTGCATGTATGATGTATGGTTCTGTCATCATTATCCACATTTCAACCAATTTTAACAAAATCTGTCCAGGATGCCTTAGCTGATAATCCCATGTTAATATCAACTAAGTAAGATGTCCTTTCTTACAGTTCTTGCTGGAATGACTCAATAAATCACAAAGACTTAAATCCTTGAATGATGCTTGGTAATGGCCTATTGGATACTGTGATACAATAATTTGCTCATAACACTAAAGTGCAATACAAGCTCAGAATCAACTGAAATTTTGGGAATGAACTTTCCTCAAGAATATTTAGTACACCATAAACAAAACATAAGGTAGACACATGAAATGTACCTTTAAAGGGACAAGAGGAATTTTTTTTAGGATACAAAAGTTGCTTTAAAAACTAGATGTAAGAAGTGAAAATATGTGAATTTTTATTTTTGGTACATTAAAAATGCTAAAATGCTGCTGTTTGAACAGAAATAGATGGCATTCATCAAATTGATACTTGAGGATTGGATCATGCGCTGCGTTATGCTCAAAGGTAAGAGGTCATAGGTCATCTGGGGTCATTTAAGTCAATGTTGAAAATGATTTTGCTCTACACAATGATTTTGTGATAGTAAACAATTGCATTTCTTTGTAAATATGTTCACAGATGCAGAAAACCTGCTTCAACATTCTGAAAAGATTAGTGGATGCCTGGGGAGGCAAGAATGGATTGCCTGGATTCAATGACTTCATGTATGAGTACATTGTACCTGCCTGCTTCATGGCACCAATGAAGCCCACCTTTGACCTAGGAGATGCACAGACTGTTCTGGTAAGTTAAGACCATTCCCTTAGTAATCATGCTGAAATAAACCTTTGTAGCATCCATGCATCTAAAGATCAAAGCAAAATGAAGCATATATGCTGTAAACAATGTTGATTAAAAAGGAAATAATTCTTTCTGTTGAGTAACATCTTAGTCAAAGTTGGGTACACTTTACTCAAAGCAGAGTATATTTTACTCAACAATTAAATGCTTAATCAAATTTAATCTGGAGGAAAGAGTATATAAGGATGTGCATATTGAGGTCGAAGATCATTATAGATTACTTGGGATCATTCATTGTAATGCATGTTGTATAAGTTTTAACTTTTGTATAGCTAATGTGAATAACATAAATTTGGAGTGCTCTCAGCAGCTTTCAAAGGCTGCTGAGGTGCAAAAAGTTCTACAATTATTTGGTAGTGAATACTAAACTTATGATATATATTAGGTGGTGTGCTTCATGAAAATATTACAACAAAATTCATATATCCTTTTAGTCTAGTTTGTGTCTTGAACAGGCAGCAAGCATGAATCAAGGGACAAATCCAACACTTACTGCCTTTTGGTCCTATCACTTGTAGAGTATGTAGGATACTATACTTGTTCTAGATGCAAAAATTACTGATTTAGCAAATCACTGATGCACAATGGTTAAAACTGCCATTACAAGATCTGCAAGTTGGAAATTCTAATTGGAATTGTCATCTGCACATTGTGTGCTAGTTACAGGGAAAAGTGCTTGTATGTTTCGAATCAAAACAGTGCACCAGTGTGTGTAACTTTTGCCATCTCCGTTAACAATTTTATTTCGGTGTACTGTGCACATCTTTTATTTGTCGACAGTGATTATTTTTTGTCATCGAGTTGGGAGAAAACCACGATGTCAACAAAGTTGTTGAAAACAAGCTTATTGATAACAGTACAACTAGGCCTAAACTGTAGCACTTGCCTAAATGCACCTTATCCAGACTTTTTACCTATTTACAGGGTCAAATACGGGGCACTTATCAATTAAGAAAGCAAGCATGCAAGCATGGGATTTGAACCCTTGACTGAGTGCATAAATAATGCTGATTATCATCTGGTGCGGAAAAACCAGAAAATATGCAGTCAATGCACTTTATATGAACTTTTCTACCTGTACTTTTACTTGACAATGGATATTACTAAATTCATGCTCTATCAAGAAACCGAATCATTGCAATGCAAAGTACTTCTTACAGCAATATACAGTGTGTGTGTCAAAAAAAAACGCAACTCTTGGTGCCAGCCAAAATAAGTTTTGAACAAAAGCATATGACTACTTGTTCTTTGTTTTAAGGTTACATAAGACTATTAGCTAATGTCTCAAAAAAATTAATGATAGAGTCAATAGTTTTTAAGATTTGACTCCAACAATCAAGTAACCCCGCAGCACCCATTTTACAAAAATGAGGAGCTGGTAACTACAAGAGTGGCACTGAAGAACAGAATGGCAAATGCAATTTTGATTGCGATCAATATTTAATTGCCCAATTTTCTTGCAGAACAACTTCTACTTGATCAATATAAGATAAACTATGACTAAGTCTCTTTGTACTGTACAAGTATTGTCATAGGGGGCAGTGGTGTGGCGAGTGCAGTCGTACTCATGGGTGGCAGTGAGGTCTGAAAACTCAGGGTCAAAAAAGGGCAATTTCTACATAATTTTGGACCAAAATGACAAATTCAATCCGTGATATACTGATCCAAATTTTGAGGGTTCAAATTCAACATAACTGATTCATGGACCCGGGAACCCTTTGAAATGCCACCCTTGATCACACACCCCAAATTCCACAAAAGGGGAAAACATCCATTGTTGGTGATTTTTTTTTTTCAATAAAAAGTTCAAAATTTTGAGAAAATTTGACAAAATCCACATTTTTGGTGATGGGCCATCC
Organism: Ophioderma brevispina; assembly: GCA_023653785.1. Taxonomy (NCBI): domain Eukaryota; kingdom Metazoa; phylum Echinodermata; class Ophiuroidea; order Amphilepidida; family Ophiodermatidae; genus Ophioderma; species Ophioderma brevispina. The sequence continues at coordinate 29,015 of JAMKCH010054804.1, read as the reverse complement.
TTCGGGAAGATTTGGACAGAACCTAACCAAAAATAATGTTTACACTTTTGTTAGACTGGCTATTTTGTCATGGTGGGCAAATAAAGTTTGGTCACATGTGTGACTTCCCGAAGAATGGCTCTGATGAGGTGTTCAAAAGGTAAAAAGAACACTTTTAGGGTGTTAGGCCCACTTGTTCCCAAAGGTCCACTTTTTTGAAGTCCCACAACCCTCCATATAAATTGTGCATACGGGACTGCTTCAGAGTGGGTATGTCATTCAGCAGGGTACTACCTGGTAGGATCATGAGATCTGCATGTAGCTGGTACTCTTGCATAATTCTCCTGACATTTTAAGTGTGCTTAACTCGATAGTAAGAGCCAAAAAAATAAGCCACACCTCTGTATACCCTATTGTATGGAAATGGACCACCCTGTATGTAATGCTAGTTGTGGGCGTTTTAAAAATGGCTGTGTACAGGCTGAAATGTGTTGATAAACTGCACTTGCTTCTTTTATTGTTTATTGTGGGCCGCCAGCTATAGCTGGTATGACCACTTAGCAATCCGGTGTGTGTGTCACTGAATTGTTAAGTTTTTTTAAATGACCTCAATTGAAAAGTTCAATTGGAACCAAACTTCTGTCATAGGTGCACCATGGGATCCCTCATATGTTGATGAGGTCAAAGGTCATGTGCCAAGGTCAAAGGTCATGGAGCGGCCCACAGCTTATATTCTTTGAATATAGTGTGCGTGAAAGCCGAGGAACCGCAAAATTCTAGTTCCCTTATTGTATTTGGAAAAGAATTTCAGAAATAGCCACTTCTATTTAAGCTGTTTAACATTTATTACAATTAGGCTATTGAATGAGCCTGTTGGGTAATAGTCAGAAAATGTCTGTACAATACCAATTTTATCACCTTTAAGGTGATTTCAATACCAGTATTGCAGTAACACAAGCATTCATTAAATATGTATGGGTGTGATGGATTGTCTCGTTACCAAGTAATTTTAAAATTGGAAAATTATACGCATGATAGATTGTCTTTCATATTTTGTACAAAGGATGCATTAACATTTGCAGACATAAGTCTATGTGTCTTTCAAATAATGTTAACTTGATAAACCATCAGCTAGGTCAGTCCACTGCAAGACAAAGCCTTAACAGGTTTCCATGTTGATAAACCTTAAGTTCCGTCAAATGAATTTTTATGGATTTATCAGTTGTATTATCTACAAAATTTTTTCTATTTGAATTGGAATGGAGATAATTGAATATTTTACTTGCTATTTTACCACATTGTGTGTATTTGCTATGAAAATTATGAAGGTATGGGTGGTTAAAGTTGTATGTATGGGTATAATGAAACTTAAAGGGATAAGCAACAATATTGCGAGATAATCGAAAAAAATGTGGAAATGCATTTTTTTAGCTTACAAATCAAAGATAGGGCCTGCTGGGCCATACTCTGCAAGCCCTCTCCAAGACAAAGGGACACTGCAAGTTAAATGGTCAGGCAACGTTCCAGTGTGGAGAAAATGCTTCAGCTTCAGACACACAGACATAGAGTATTGTTATAGAGAGATAGATAGATGCCTAACTCTATTGACTTTTGAGTGAGATTTTCCAGCCAAGCCTGGAAAAAGTGTTGGAACTGGGAACCTGATTCCCGGGAAATCTTTGTATTTGGAGGGTAATTTTGTTATGTAAATAAAGAAATACATAAGAATTGAAGGGAAATTTTGCAATCTTGGAGGGAAATTCTGATTGTGTTCCCAGGAAATTTGGCATTTTTTCCAGCCCTGTTTCCGTATTCCCGAATCAATAGCAAAAACTACATCACACAGAAAAAACCATGTCTGATAAAATACCTGTGTCTTCACTTTTGGGGTTTCCAATTATAGTAGGATTTTTTATTCCTGTCAGTTCATTAAAAGTTTTTTGGGCATGTCGACGATTCCATTCGTTCTGAGAGGGTGTATGCTTTGCACACCAATTCAATAGAAATTCTAATGTGACGATGTTGGATCAGATTAAGGCCATAATTATAAAATGTCCCTTTTCTCACGAAGAAAATAATGCACTGAATAAATTCCAAACAAACTTGAATAAACTGAAGCATTCAACATAAGAAAGAAAATAATGATATGAATAAATAATTATTACTTGCCGAAATTTATTTGTCATTATTGCTGGAAGAGGAAGAATCTCCAATATCAGAATTACTCCCATTTTTACTAACCACATCAGACGTTCAATATCAAATATGTGCTGTTTTGCCACGTATGATGTCTCATATCAGCAACTGCTTGAATGCATTTTTTTCAAGTATTTTCGTCACTAAGAATATTAGAAAAATCTGATTTTAAGGCTGGCTTTATATTTAATTTAGTCGTCTGGCGTCAGAAAGTTTGACGTCTGTCCACATCAAATATCAAACTACTGAAAGTTTTGGCATCATAACAAAATTACAATATTTACGTGGCCTAGTCCTCCTCAGATTAGAGGTTCACCGGCCTCGATGTTCATGACCTTTATCCCTTCTTTGATTGTATCCAAACAAAGGATCGATAGGTCGTGTCTCGACTGTAAGACCAATCTATTCAATTGAATCTGCGTATGAGCCTTGTAATCGATACAAAAGGGTTCAGTATAAATGGGGTTTAAACATCCGTATTCTGCTGACAAAGGTGAGCACTTTCATTTGTTAATACGCCTTTTTAGTTTGATCTCAACACATCTCCTCCGCCGTGGTTCGTACCATCGGACCAAAATTTTTTTTTTTTAAAATGCGTTACTGACAGGAAAAACAATCAGACTATAAGAAAGTGAATCACATTTATGTAATTTTAGCACGCGATGCATTAGAAATACTAGTCCTAAATCATTATATTTTTCCTTTGCTAAAAGAGTCACAAATTTTTATATTGTGCTTCTTGGAAGAACATCTGGTCAATGTTATCATTGAAATGGGTTTGAAGTATAATTGCTAGTTATAGCGTTATTCTTCATCCTATATTACCCACAGTGGTAGACATTTGCCAGGTTCACTTTGGTAGACAGTAGTGATCCAGATAATTTCATTGATGAGATCATCCATGGTTCCTGCAATTTTTGTTTTATCTGAACCGCAGAGTTCAACCAATGTTGATTGGGCCACTTGCATCAGGGAGGCCACCATTAGAGGTAAGGGGGGAGGGTTTGTAATTTTTTGGGGGGTACAATTTGCCCACTATGAGATTTAAAAAGAATCTCAATCCTATTTTCAAAGCCAACCCACCAAAACTCTTGTAAAAAGTATATAGAATTTTAAAAACCAAACCTTCAAACCAAAGCCCCCCCCCCTGCCAAAAAAAAACCAAAACAAAACAATGATGCTTTTGGCAGTGAACAAAAATTAACTTCCCAAACTTTAAGGCCTCCATGCCCTTTTTAATATTAGGTAAGTAGTCCCTTGACCGGAATTCACTTGACATCAGTATGAAGGGCATGATGGGTGTGCATGTATATATTTATAAGGTTACAATTGTCGTGTTTGGAAGTTTTTTCATCCATTTCCCCAATGTAGAAAGCATTGCAGTACAACCAAACCCAATGGTTTTGTCGGGTGTGAATACTAGGCCCCAGTCAATTGACCAAAGATTATTCAAGGGTGATGGAACTGGGCAGCATGTGTTTGTTCTAATCTTTTTGTTTTGAAAGCTTTATCAGTAATTTGCTAAGTCAGAAATTCTAAAAAAATAATTAACCAAAAATCGATATTTGTATTTTGAACATGGAATAGGTATTTCCTAATATTACCTGCAAGTGATAAAGACTGAAAACAACATAATAAGGCACAGCTGGACATTTCAAGTTCTCTCTGTACGTTCGAAAGTGTAAGTCCAATTTAAAACCATTATCATGCTTTAAACCATTATCATGATTGCGTGTTACGCCCAGTTTTAAAATATTGGGCTCGACTGCTTCTCGAAGGCTGACCAGAAAATTTTTTCCATCGAAGATGGTGTAAAATCGGAGTAGATAAAAGCCATACATTGACAAGTTCCCTAGCATATGTGTAGCAAGCAAATGATTGGCGCATATCACAGTAATGCACAGAGTTGGGTGGTGTCTCAGGTAGCAGTGCAAGTCTTGCAGTTCCCAATTATTTTAAGAATTAAGGACATGGATTATGGCTACTGGGCAATTCCATTTAATTTCTAGCAGTAGAAACAAAAACTTTTGATTGGATGACAGCGCACCATCACAGTGGATAACTTATCAGTTCATGACATGTAATGGATGATCCACCCATGGTTTTGAGAGTTCCCTAGTATGTGTACAATGCACAGATAGCACACACTATGAGTTACAATATGACCTCATCAACCAAGGGCACAGTTCCAGTGGGTTGTACTTGTACCTGATTGACATGAACTGATCTTGTGTATTATAGGTATCATAGTATTCTACACAAAACTCAGGGGTTGTGTTTTCTAAATACACTGTGAATGAAGCTATGAAACTGTGCCATAGGAGTGGATACTTCATTGCCTCATAGTGACAAGCATTGTCTTAAAACCTGTTTCCTGTAGTTTTAATTTTGTATCTCGGTGCCAATGGACCTGTGGGCGTAAAATATTTAGATTATGATGATAAAATACCCACAATCAAAGAGAGCACTACACCTCTGAAATGGATATGACTGTATAAAAGGCTTTGCATTTCCAAAATGGTATTTCAAAATTCAAGGTTGATGCCTGAAATACATACTGGGTTATTAATTCACTCTAATATACGAGAGGGTTTCCTATGATTCAAGTATGTTACACTAAACATATTAAGTACTAACATCCTCGTAAGCGAATGGTGTCTTTTTAAAAGACTATCTGTTCAGTTTTCGAGTCAACAAAACTCGCAGCATATTAACGCCCAGCATGAGATCTCTAAGTGATAGGCTAAACGTGGCAAATGGATGTCCAAATTGTTGAGTGCTGAGTAATTTTCCTCCAATTTCTGTCAATGGCTTCACTTGGAGAAAACTCCCAGTCAACATGTCAATCATGAATTCCACCACTTCTTGTAACGGAGTGCATTTTCAGGACATTCTGAAGTAGGTTTTCAGAGCCAGGAACGAAAATAATCCCAATAAAGTTTTGATCCTTACAGCAGCCAGGTTAATGGTGTATAACCTAGAGTTATTTAATAATTGGGGAATATGATTATAGTCTATAGATGAGTATGAGCAAAACCATTTTGTCCAGCATGTGTCATATATTCATTCTAATCCATTACCTATGCTTGGCAGTCAAGCAACAAACCACTTGGCAGTCAACAACTTGCCAACAGCCTGCAATGTAATGCATTTATAATATTGAATTAAAATTGGGTAAAAAATCAAAAAATTTGTCATGGCATTCAGAATTGGGTCTAGACACAAAATGGTTAGCTAATTTGATCATGCAACTTCAACCCACCCCCCATGATTACAGAGCCAAGTGTGGAATACTGTGGATGTAGTTTGATTGTGAAATTGTGTGAAGACATAATACTTAGAGCTCCTGAGTATGATGACACACTTGCACCATGATCTATTGCATACATTTCATAGATGTCATTACTATTTGTTATATACACTTCTGACAACAAATCATTGGAATGATAGTAATTAATTCCCTGATTCATGAGTGAGGCCACATTGAGTAATACATAGTGAGCTTGTGAAATTGATACCCCCCTCTAATGCCCCTGCTTTAACCTCGTCTACCTGACCATTTTTTGTACAAAACTCCCCCGAGGAGGAATTGTTAACCACCCCCCTCCCTTGATTTTCGTTACTGATCATTCGATTCCTGTAAATTTGTACCCCACAGGGTTACTTTAGAGTTTCTTCTTTTCCATTGGTATCAAAATAGTAACCAACCTCCCATTATGACGTCACTATAATGTCATATGTGTGAAGAAGTATGAATATAAGGGTGGAAAATTGATAATTTCGGAATTTAGCGACTCAACAACATTATAGCACTAAAATGCTCACATTTTCTAAGATAGTCTTTCTCATCAAGTAGAGCCAAAAAATGCCTAACATCAGATATCCTACATTTTTCCCTATGTGTGTCTATGGAAATTGACAATTTGTGCTAACATGCAAGCTTTATGACGTCATTGGGTTTACATAATGCTAGGCATGTTGGTACTCATTTTGGTATCAATGGAAAGAGGAGGACCATATCTATCTACAGGGATGTAGCTACTTGGGCAGTGGTGGGTTGTCATAGCCCACCACTCAGCTTCAAGCCCACCACTAAACCCAAGTTTTTTAACTCTAGAGCCACCACTCAAAGAGCAAGAAATGGACACTTTTAATCATTTTAATGCCAATTTTGATCATTTTAGGCATAACATTTAAAATTTTGTCAATTTTTTGTCAATAACACCACCCACCAATAAAAATGGGGGGGGGTACATTTTGGTGGGGCTTTAAAAGCCCTTTTAAAAACAAAAGCCCCCCCCTGCTATCTATTGGACCAAAATCAAGTGCCTGTGATGTTCTGTGTTGTGCTAGGCATTTTGGTAATTTTTTTGCGCTCAAGGGGGGGGGGGGTTTTGGATGAAAGGATTGGTGAAAAATGTCAATTGACATTACGTTAAATATATTTGGCACCAAACAAAAGGGGTTTTTAGCAAAAAAACCTGAAGGGGGGGGTGGTACGAGGGTTAAGTTTTGAGTATTTTTCTCCAGTTTTTCCCATAGGCATACTCGGTTAATTTTTGGGCCCCAGCTTATAGCTGCAGGACCACTTAGCACTCCGTTGTGCGTGTGGATATATGTGTGTATGTAGTATGTATGATGTGTGTGTTGTGTGGATGTGTGTGTCACCGAATTGTTAAGTTTTTTGTGTCGCCGCCAGAACATGTTCATGGAGGCATCATAACTAGTCGAAATTTCTGTGTGTCCGGTGTATGTCCCGTCCTATGACTCGGTTTAAAAACTTTTTTAAAAGCTCTGGGCAGACTTAAAAACGCTATCCCCGATTGACTTCAAACTTATAAGATGATAGAGTGAGGTGCCGGCAAATATTTATTTGTAGCTTTGTTGGCTGCATGTATTTGCATATCATGAATTTTGTAATTAGCTTATTTGGCATATTTTTCAGACATTTCGGTTAACCTTTTTTGAAATGCTCTGCTGTCTAAAACACTAGCCCTATTACTTCATTACATGTTTGAGGGTCCATGTTGGAAAATATCGATCCAAAACCATGATATGATAAAATTGGATGATTTACGCCCATTAATTGGTCTCTCGTTATGAGTTTTAAATATTGGGCTCACTGCGTCTCTCCCATATTTTTGCAACTCATAGCTCGACCAATTAATTTGGGCTTAATCGAACCCAGGTTTTATTTCACACTTGGTAAGGGTGATAAAGTGAGGGCAAAATATAATGTGTAGCTTTTGGCTGCATTATTTTCATGAATATTAATTAGCTTTTTTGGATGGGTCAAAATGGACAACCCTTTCCCACGCAGGCTTGTGGTGCAAGTTATCTGGAGTGCCGTAAGGCGTATAAATGATGTAACTTGGTGGAAGGACGCGGGTTAAAGAGTTTCGCGACCTGATTATATGTTGGCATATTTCAGGCAAATTACATAATGCAAATGAGCTAATTGGGATAGCAAAAATCAGCGTAATCCCTATATTTTTGAAACGTAAGTACATCCGGATTGCAAATTCCTTCATGAACGAAAACCTATTATGGTGCTCATCTTCTTTTCCATTAAAAGTTCCTGATACATGCGGCGTATGTATGCAAAATGATCTAATTAAAATATGCATAATTGCTGTAATCCGCTAAAATGGTACATCGATATGCAAAATTCCTTTGCGTACATGTAAAACTACTATACCATACATCTTGTGTGTGGAATCATATGGAGGGTGAAGGGTGGGGTTTTTAAGTGCGAGGTGGGGTGCTTCGGGAGGGGTCGGGGTGGTGTGGCATCTGGGTGGCGTCGGGGTGGGGTGCGCCAGTGGAAGGGTGGTGCATCGCGAGGGGGCGGGGGGACCTCATGTGACCATTGTTACCCTGGTGCTTTCAGGTGACCTTGGTGACCTTTGTGGACCTTTGTGACCCCATGCTACCTTGCTGACCTATTGTGACCTTTGCTGGGACTCATGTGACCTTGCTGACCTCATTTCACCTTTCACAAATCGTTGTGCCAGGAGGCGGATCCGCAGGTGGGATGGCGACGGGCAAGGTGGGTTGTCGGAGGGGCAGGGTGGGGCGTTGGGGTGGGGCCTTGTTACTTTGTGACCCCATGTTGACCTTTTGTGCCCAATGCGACCTTTGTTACCCATGTGACCTGTGACCCCCCCATGTGACCTGTGACCCCGGGACCTTGTGACCCCATGTGACCTTTGTGACCCCATGTGACCTTTGTGACCCCATGTGACCTTTGAACTCGGGCCCATGTGACCTTGTGACGCACCATGTTACTTTGTGACCCTATGTGACCTTTGGTGACATATGCGACCTTTGTGACCCTATGCGACCTTTGTTACCATGTGACCCTCAGTGACCCCAAAGTGACCTTTGTGATCCCATGTGACCTTTGTGATCCCAGGTGACCTTTGTGATCCCAGGTGACCTTTGTGATCCCATGTGACCTTTGTAACCCATGTGACCTTGGTGACCTCATGTGACCTTGGTGACCTCATGTCACCTTTGACCCCATTCACAAACCGTGATGGCAGACGACACTAGCGGTCCAACGGCCGCGATGTATTTTTCATATATTTCGGTTACACTTGTTTAAAATGCTCTGCTGGATAACACTATGCCCGATTTACTTCAAACTCGGTAATTTTGTATAACACTGTTCTCCAGTGCATTTGTTCTCTTTCTTTCTAATCATCATTGGCCAAACTTCATCATAAAGCAAGTGATCGCGCAACCAGGCGACACTTGTGATTCGAGAACCCCCTTGTTTTTTTTTAAATTGACCTCAATTGAAAAGTTGAACTTCAATTGGAACCAAACTTCTGTCATAGGTGCACAATGGGATCCCTCATATGTTGATGAGGTCAAAGGTCATGTTGAAAGGTCAAAGGTCATATGAGGTCAAGTTGAAAAATGGGCTAAAAATGTAAAATTGACCTAAATTGAAAACTTGAAGTTCAATTGGAACCAAACTTCTGTCATAGGTGCACAATGGGATCCCTCATATGTTGATGAGGTCAAAGGTCATGTGCCAGGGTCAACGGTCATGGGGCGGCCCACAGCTTATATTCTTTTAATATAGCGAGCGCAAAAGACGAGAACCGCGAAATTCTAGTTATTGTTTGCATCCGAACATTTAATGCAACATTGGTTTCATAACAAAAAGATTCTTGCCCTATTTGTTTAAGATATTTGTAATTTACATTGTTGTACAAGCAAAAATCCAGTTGAGTTCTGATCCAAAACAAGTATTTTCAGAATCATTTATTTTTGAAAGTGTGCGTTCAGAGAGGGCACTGAATTCTTTGAAGCATTTCTAGAAAAACATTCTACAATTTACCAGGGTGGTCGGGTTAGCGCAGTGGGTCTTCCCTCGCTTTGCACCACTGTGGTCCCAGGTTCGACCCTCGGACGGGCCTGCGATTCATGTGCGTTTGGTTTCCAGTCCATACTCTGCCTCGCAGGTTTTCTCCGGGTACACCGGTTTCCTCTTGCTTCTGAAACTTGAGCTTTCTTCGCTAACATGTATAATGATGTAAAATGTGAATTGAAATAAATTATCTTTCATGACACTATATAACCACCTAGGATACAAATACGTACATGGTTAGAGGGAAATAGGGCACACTATATTTCCCGAGGTACTGGCTACGGGCCTATCACCCCGAACCCGAAGGGTGGGGGGATAGGCTCGTAGCCAGTACCAAGGGAAAATAGTGTGCCCTATTTCCCGATATAAACCATGTAGTATTTGTTTTATTACACCTCACTGTGACTCTGGGACGAGGTTGTAGGGAAATAGTCCAATCTATTTTCCTAGGGAAATAGCACATGCAATAGGAATCAGCCAATGGCATTGCATGATTTTGTTCTAAATATTCATGAGGTGTAAAAATATTGATTTATTGTTAAATACCAATTCCTCCTCCTCCTCTACAATTTACAACAAATTTGCTACAAATCCTTATTGTTGGTAATTGCATAATCACAGCATCACCCTATATGATTTACGTTATTAGGGATCACCCTAGTTAAAGCGTAATCTGAGCATGCGCAATGTGATTACTTTGAGTCTACAACATGTCAGAACTAAGCTAAACCTGTGTCTCAGAGTCTCGTTATTTACTAGGGATTTACAGTGTATGCCCTATCATAACACTTCTTTCCAGACAAAATGGAAAACTGTGGTATTGTTGTTCAATATACTTGTTGATCAAATTTGATTTCATCAAGGAGTGTGTGTTATTTAATAAACAAGCTGTAATCAGCAGAACACCCACATATGTGATGTCAAAATTAGATATTATTTTCATTAAAATTGCTCTCAACACCGGATATACGTTTGTACATTCAATACGTAGCATCTGCATCAGAGTAGAATGTGAACTGAATTCGTAGAATTGCTATTCCAAGAAAAATGCATGATTGCATTGGCCATTTTAATGATATTATATGCTAAGGGTTCTTTCATACGTCCCTGCACTGGATGGAAACCATCTCTAATAAATAAATTATATTTATTGGCCAGGTTTTTGTGTCACCTTCCTTAAAGGTGGGTGTTCCGATTTATGTGTATCGTGTTCTCTATTTGATATGAGAGCCTAGCACCTGCATACACTTACCACCAAGTATCGTGGGAAACGAACTTGCGGTTTTGATAATAGAAGCGATAATGCACATTGCAATGCCCTATTCACTACTGTGCTAATCTTGATGGTTAACCACTAAAACAGCAGTTTTTTGTTTATATCTTTGCAAAGAAGTGGATTTGGGAGCTGAAATTTTAGGATGATAATGAGAAAAATACGGCCTTTCATCTGATATCAAAATTTATACTACTTCCGGGTAAATCAGGGAGGGTCCCAGAGGCGATCGGAACAAGCACCTTTAAAGGGCAGAAGACACATCTATAGGGATCACTTTGTCCATGTTATTGTCTGTGGATGATGTTGTCTGTTTTGTAGTCTGTTGTCTGTTGGGGGGAGGCGGAATCCGCCCCCCCCCTCGACATTTTTTGAAGATCTTGACCTGTTCGTTATTTTTTCACGCCGAAACTGCATGACTTTTTTCTTTGAAGCCTTGCACTCGATTTAAGACCATTTTGAACAAAATCGACCTACGGTTATGACGCGGCGTTGCGTAATCGCGCACTGCCTGGCAAAGAAAAGCTATTTCCCATTGAAATTACACAGAACAGCAGGAAATCCAGTTCTTTGTGCTAAGGATACAGTTACCCTATGTTTTATCTTATTTATTAGATTTATTTGTAGTAAGAGCATGTGTGTGCATACTTGGACACACTCATGGCCAAAAAATCAACTTTTGCTTGAAAAAACATGAATTTTGCGATTTTTTGAGATTTTTCGCATTTTTGGATGGACGTCATGTTTTACGCTGACGGCATACAAGGTATGTTGTAATTTTTTTGGGATCAATGGGACTCGGGAAGGTCATAGCTATCCATTGGTACCAAACATATGATAGTTCATCACAATCCGTTTCGCGATCGGTGGGGGCGGACCCCCCCCTCCCCCCCGGCGGTGAGATGGGTCCAAAAAGCCCCGGCTCTTTTAGGGTTAACATTTGTCGGTAATATCTGCTACCTTGAGGGATTTAAACCAACTTGAGACATAGGTTGCAAACCAAAAAAAAAATGGGATCCCTCATTAGTACATACCAAGGTCAAAGGTCATGTGAGGTCAAGTTGTAAGTGGCTGGAAATGTAAGAATTGACTCACTTGAAAAAAAAGTGTGAAGTTCATCTTTGGAACAAAAACGGGTTTTATGGAGATTACAAACCTCATTGTGAGGTCAAAGGTCACATTGCAATGGTCCTAATGTCATATGAGGCCCTATCGTATTTTAAGTTGAAATGTTGATGAGGAGCACCATGTTGGGAATAGGCAACGTTCTATTCCAGACAATCAAACCAAAAAGACAGGCTAACACTGCCTCACTTGTTCAACTGCAAGTGTTTTTGTTTGAAGTTGAAATGGGATTTCCAATTTTGTATTACAACCAGGAAACCTTTCTATATAAACGTAAAAGGAGGGGCACCTCAAGTAGGAACTTTGGTAAGCAAAATTATTTTGGTAGTAGGGGGGAAGGAATTGCAAAATCCATTAGACCTGATTGAAAAAAATGCTCACATGCTGCCACCGGGGCACCTTGAAATAACGATTGAGGGGAAAAGGAGCAGACATGAAGTGCAAAGATTGTTTGAATCTTGATGCAAAAGCAGGAAATATTAATGTGATTGTAATAAAATTTGTTTAATACGATATAGTCTCTACTTAAGAAACAACCCAAAATGATGTGACGTGTAATAAAAACAAATTTGTTGGAAGGCTGACCCCCATCTATTCCATTTCTCTAAACATTAAATTTATCAAAAAATCCAGTGATTTATTTAAGTAGGGATTTGGGAATCCAATGTGTAGATGGATATTGGGACTTCCATGTGATGGAATTATGCAGTCATTTATTTGTAAAATTTCAAGAAAAATCGATTTTTAAAACACCTGAAAGAACTAGATTTTCTCAGTCATGTTGCATACTTATAATAGAATTCTGAAAGTAGCTTCTCTGAAACACATTGAATTGGACCTTACACAATGGTAGAAAGGCTTGAAAGAAGAGGGGGATTCATGCTATCAGTCAAGGTGTCGGCCGGCGGGGCCGTCCAACAATCTTGATGAAGCGATAACATGAGACCCCTAAGTGTTATGGGGATTAAAATTGGTGGGTGGGATGGACTGCCATGCCCTTCATCTTGATTAGATTAGGGCGTGGCATAGTGCTAATGGTACCCTAATTTGTTAATTATGGTTAATTTGGGTTAGCTGGTTACCCTGGTAGAATGAAAGAAGATCTACCTACACTAAAGGGCGTCAGCTCTGGAGAGCAATGGCGGACATACAGCACATGCTGCCTTGTGGCGGGCGTGCGTTGCCCAAAGGCTAGGCCCCCCCCCACCGCCGGAACAAACTGTGGATTGACGTCAGGAAGGGGCATCCCGTCAATACATTTGCTCCAAGAATCCTCACACAGCAGTATTGCGGAGTGAGATCCGGCCACCCCCATTAACGGGGACAAAAACCGGATTTAAAAACTTTGGTATAACTAACAAATGAGTTAATTTGGGGTATTTCCAATACAATCTTCGTGAACGGATGAAACATGAGACCCATAAGGGTTATGGTGATGGAACTTGGTGGGTGGGATCGGACTGCCATGCCCCTCATCTCATTAGATTATGGTGGTGTGATATGCTAATTAGGTACCTAATTTGCATGATTAAGCGTTAATTTGGGGATTTTTTTACCCAAAAAGCTTGGTGAAACAAACTATCTGAAGATCCTAAGTCCGATTTTGATGAAGCTTGGTGGAGGGGTGGGGGATCATGGTAACTCTCGCGCGTGAATAGGTTTGTGGCGCTGATATGTAATTAAATAGCTAATTGCATTTTATAGGGCTAAATTGGGGTATTTTACCCAAAAAAAACTTGTGAACAAAACTATCTGAAGATCCATAGGTCAGATTTTGATGAATTGATGGAGGGGTGGGGAACGTGTACTCTCGCGCTGATTAGGTTAAGGTGGGTTGTCGGGTTAAGGGGGGGGGGGTGGGGGTTGTCCGGGTTGGTTTAAGGGGGGGTTGTCCAGCTTTAAGGGGGTGTGGGTGTATGTAAGGGGGATTGTGGGGTTTAAGGTGGGGTTTTCTGGGTTTAAAGGGGTTGTCCGGGTTGGTTTACGGGGGGTGTCTGGACTTAAGGGGGAAGTGGGTTTTAGGGATTGTCCGGTTTAAAGGCGGTGTCAGGTTTGTAAGGGGGGGGGTGTCTGGGCGTAAGGGCCTTGTTGTGGTTAAGTGGGTTGCACGAGTTTAAGGGGGGTGTCCAGGTTAAGGGGGGGTTGTTCCGGGTTTAAGGGGGGTGTCCGGCTTTACGGGGTTGTTGGGTTTAAGGGGGATTGTTGGGGTTTAAGGTGGGTTGCTGGTTTAAAAGGGGGGGGTTGTCCGGGTTTTAAGGTGGGGTTTCCGGGTTTTTAAGGGGTTTGCCGGGTTTAAGGGGGGGGGTTGTTATGGGATTTAAAAAAAGGGGGGGGGGGGCCCCGTTTTTGTTTGTGGTTTTTAAGGTGGGTTGCACGGTTTTTAAGGGGGGGTTGTCCAGAGGTTTTAAGGGGGGGTTGTTGGGGTTTAGGGGATTTTTTTGGTTTAAGGGGGGTTTTTGGGTTGTTTGTTTAATGGGTTTTGTGGCACATATACGCGTATGCATGCGCAGCGCGCATGCGCCAGGCGCGCATGTGGTATGCATTGCGCGGACGTTGCACATGCGTTGTCCGGGTTTATAAGGGGGGTGGGGTTGTATGGGACTTAAGGGGGATTGTGGGGATTTAAGGTGGGTTGGTCCGGGGTTTAAGGTGGGTTGTCCGGGTTTTAAAGGGGTTTGTCGGGTTTAAGGGGGGGTGGTCTGGGTTAAGGGGGCTTGTTGTGTTTTAAGGGGGTTGCACGAGTTTAAGGGTGGTTGTTGGGGTTTAAGGGGATTTTGGGTTTAAGGGGGTTTTGATTTTAATGAGTTTTGTGGCACATAATATGCGTAGGCTATGCGCAGACGTGCACATGAGCTATGCGCGTATGCGCGCATGTGCGTATATGCATGCGCGGACGTTGCACAAGCGGTTGTCCAGGTTTTTTTAAGGGGGGGTTGTTGGGCTAAGGGGGATTGTGGGGTTAAGGTGGTGTCCGGGTTTGTTTTTAAGGGGTTGTCAGGGTAAGGGGGGGTGTCGGGCTTCAGGGGGGCTTGTTGTGGTTAAGGTGGGTTGCACGAGAGTTTAGGGGGGTTGGGGTTGCCCAGGGTTAAGGGGGGTTGGTGGGGGTTTTAGGGGATTTTGGGGTTTTAAGGGGGGTATGCAGCTGATTTATTAAAATTTTGTAAAACCGCTCCCGCCCCAGGGGGGATTAGCGGTCGAGGAAACGCGACGTGTGAGTTTCTTTTATCCCGTTAATAATATCAGCTGTCACATGCAAGCAGATAAATGTTTACTAGCAGTTAAAATATTGGTGATTATTATTTTTGGAGGAGTCTATTTGTGGGTTATTCGATACCAGAGTTGGGCTTTTGGAGGATAAATTTGATCAAAAGGTCCCATTCATTGCGAGGACTTGTCTAAAAATAAATTGTTATATGTACCGGCACCTCTAAGTGTGTAGTCCCATTGAGAGAGGATGTTTTGTTTAGAAGTCTTGAGTTAGTGCCCAGGACATCTTAGACAGTGCTTCGTAGGAAGAGTCCTATCTTTGTATGGTTTTCTTCCTTATTTACAGGCTGTGAGAGTTCAGCATTTATGCTGATTCGCATTATTTTCATGTTTCAAAGGTCAAATTTTAGGCCTTTCATTGTCAGCCTGTTTTTTTACCTTTGACGATATTCAGCATTTTTTTCAAAACCCTGCTCACAGGTCTGCTTATAAAATGCCACATACACCAATAGATGCATAATCCTCAGGATTATCTATAAAAAAATCTGAATTTTCAATCCAGCTTAACTCTTATTTTTTTTTTTTTTTTTTTTTTTTTTTTAAGCCTTTTAAAAAAAACAATGAAGAAACGAACTAAAAAAATAACAATGTTATTTTGAGTTCAACTAAATCTGTTGGCATTCATCCGTCTGTCTATCTCCGCTTGTCCCCTTCAGACCTCTGACCCAATCAAGATGGCACTTCCACCACGGGACCTTGGTATCTTCTACTACTACTTGCACCATGACACAGGTCTAAAGGTCAAAGGTCATACTTTATTATTTTGGACTTTCTCCTCTTACTCCCCTAAAAACCTTTGCTAACTCTCTCTCTGTTACCAGGTTTTTTGCTCTTATTCCCCAGGAATGCTGTGCAAAGTCTCTCTTAACCCACCAGGGGGATCTTGCAAGTTTTAACTTGCACTACTTTTGTTTTATAAATTTGATGTAAACTCCTGAAATACTGAAAATACTACCTTTTGGTGCACTAAAAGAAGAGGGAACCTATGGTCCATTTATCTTCCTCGAGTCAGTAACATCAACGCATTCAAACAGATGTTTTGCTTGTGCATTTTCGCACAGCTTACATGCGAAAGCCAGCGCTTTGAATCAATAATGCTGCGACCACCATATAACACACTGACGTCACTGAGTCGAGGAAGGTAACAACACTATACAATGGTATTCTTTATTTTTTGACATGGAATTTGATTTATGATTTCCTGGTGACAATACAATGTTTCATTGATTTGTATTAACACATAATGTGTCTCCATTGAACAATGCTTTAACCCAATAGGTTGAACATCCCTATGCTATAGACTTGAGTGATGGTGTGATAGGGGATTTTACCACATATATCCGGTTTGGTATCATCAGATAGTTGGAACGAGTTCCATGGTAATGAAAATGGAAGTGGTACATTTTAAAATATCATTTTGCAAACCATCTCATAGTGTGTGGAGTGGACCTATTGTCCGATTTCCTCTATCTCTTCAATTTGAATTCAAAGAAGCTTTTCAATCTATACAGGCAACTACTAAGTTTTGGTGGTTTCATCATGCCGTATGAGTTCTTTAAAGGTTTCTAATTAGATGTATATCTGGACTGACTTCAGGATGTTGTCTGGATTTTATCCAAGATCCTTGTTTCCAACATTTGGGATTACCTCAGTCATTCCTAGTATAAGGGGAAACTGTTTAATAGGAATGGTTATATTGTAACATGCACATCGTCATGCCAGTGCAACAAAACGCGGAAGTGCAATAGTGCAATTTGTAGAAACATTCAGTCTGTCAAACATACTATTATGGCAAATCTTTGGTCAGTGGTTCTTAAAATAGTTCTTCAGGGGAACTCACGTTTGTCTGAAGAACCTTATAAGAGCCAATGCCTCAAGGAAAGTTTGTTAATTTTTCCCTAATAAATGGGGGGGGGGGCAGACCAGATGTATCACATGGCAAGCTATTGCACTTGGTTGCATACACATGACAGCATGTCTTGCTGGCAATAGGTGGGTTTGATGGAAATGGAACAAAGGTTCCGGAACTATAATTAAGGCCCAAAAACATCACCTACAAATCACTTTACAAAACCATCATTTAAAGTATATGTAAACCTGTCATATATCGTATGGGGTGCAACTCTGTCATCTTTCACTCCTTAAATCTTATTTTAATTTCAAATCAACTTACAATGTTTTCAGTTAATCTTTGTGTTCTGTGATGTCTGTCTCTGTTTTTTGGTCACTCTATCTCCTTTATCTTCTATCTCTCTTATCCGCACAGGTCCTCTGAAATACCCTGAAGTTTTCTGTATTATTGTGTTTTTTTTTTAACTTTCCCCGTCTCTTCAAGATGCAATTTCCTTCTTTTGTCATTTATCAATACTTTACCAATTGATCCACTATATTGAGTTCCAAAGTGTTGGTCACATTTGTGGTGGTTTGCTTCATGATATGTATTACATATATTGTTTCAAAAGTCTTACAATGCTTTTTGTAAAAAATGTTATTTGGTTGACACTTTTTCACTTACGGTCACTTTTAGGTAAGTGTTGAGATCAAGTTCATACTTGGTATGCATTTAGACAGGGTTCTTATTGTGGGGAACACAGGACGAGGTCAGAGGTAAATTCAGGGGTCACGTAGGGTCAATATTTCGGTCGGTGCATGTGTTCCTTTTGGTTAGATTGACTGTTTCTGTAACTCCTTGCACAATTTGGCCAATTGTGCCAAACTTGATCAGAAGAACCACTAAACCAAGGTTCATATGTGGTGTACTCCGATTGTGGTGAGAGGTCATATGGGCCGATTAAATGGGCATTCATTGAAAATCTATCCATTTGTTTTCCCACCACAAATCAAATGCTGTGATGGCCAAATTTGGTCAGTATAAGCACTGACCCAATACCCATATGAGGTGTACAAAGATTGGGGTCAAAGGTTATGTGGTTGGATTAAAGGGGAATTCAGTAATTTGGTTAGGTTGACTGGTTGTTGTAGAAAGTGGTATTTGTTACTTGTTATTATACACTTACTAAATCTTGTATTTTCCATCATGGATATCAGTTGGCACTTTCTTTTATAGTAATTTGCCAACTGATGCCCTGTGCCAACAAATTGGTGTCATTTTAAAGCTACGATTATGAGCTTGCTCTCAATATCAATATCAATAACTTGATTTCATTTGATTTTTCCTATTTTGTGTGACAGCTTTTGTGATCACCATTACCATTTTTATTTTCTGCATAGTGTGCATATATTTTATTTGTTGTTGACAGTTTTTTTTCATGTTGCCATGTCAGAAAATGTGTTGGGCGTGGTGTTGCAAAAGTCGTTGATATCATGCCTTTTGACAAGAGCACTACTAGTCCAAAACTGCAGTACCTAATTGCACCTTATTTAGACTTATTGCCTGTTTGCAGGGTCAAATTTAGGGCACTTATCAATTAAGATGGTACTCATCCAAGAAAGCAAGCAAGCAAGCATGAGATTTGAACCCTTAACAAGTACCTTTAATGCTTAAAATAGTCTGCCGCATGGTGGGGAAATGCAAGAAAAGGTGAAGACTTTGCACTTTATACGAACTTGTCTACTTGTACTTTTACTTGACAATGGATGCATAATCAAGTCCATGCTCTATCAAGAGACCGAATCACCTGCAATGCAAAGTTACTTCTTGTGGCTGGCATTTACTTCGTCAAGATATGATTGATATGGTGCAAAATGTAGCCAGATAGTTGTTTTAATGCTATTTATTATTTTGTAGGGGAAAGATAATCTTCTTATAGCTTCTTTGTACAAGTTTGGTGTTAGAGCAATCTTCATGATGTCTATAGTACTTGGATTTCTTTTCAAAATGAAAATCTCAAATGTAAAAAAATCTCATATTTTGAGGACAGATTGACCCTTTGCTGACCTTTTTGCTTCTGAAAACTGACTTTGCCTTTGCAAATGGTCGAAGTCATGATAAACATAATTGCCAAAACTTGGTGCTCCACCCCCATCAACAAAAAAAAAATCTAAGTTGATTTCCTGATGTATCATGAAACAACTTCAAAATAACCCTACCAATGATTCGGAATATGCTTGCTCAACAAAGGTCGCTGAATGAAAAGAGGCAGCAGGTTTTTTTCAGACTGACTGAGTAATTATGCCATTTTGGTAATGCTAAAATCCTGTTTGGCTTGGGCTTGCATATTAGTAGCCAAGTTGCAATTTTCTGTACTTTGGCTTTAAAAGTGTCCAATTTAGGAAAATGGAGTACTTTTAGTCATTCCAGCCTTTTCCAATCATTTTCTGTCTAAACATCTTTTTTTTAATAGCTTAAAGGCTGACTCAGAGATTTCCTGAGGAGGGCGCCCTCAATTTTCAAACAAATTGTGTTTTTTGCATAAACATAATGCTTGTCCATATACTAAACACTGTGTGAAATAGCTAAGCTCAAATCGCAACTTTGTTATAAATTTCCGGATCCGGAAATTTAGTTATACACAGTATCCTATGGCACTCTATACTACACATAAATGTTTACTGCATGCAAACGAAAATTCCGATACACCTCAAACTTTGGAATTGGGCATTTTAGGTGACTACCTTTAGTTCTAGTTGACTATTTTCAAAAAATACACAAAAAATTATATTTCAAAAATCTCTGAGTCAGACTTTAATATACATATCACCAGTAGATTGAGTTCCTTAAATTGGCAGTGATGACATATATAAGAAGTCTTGCACCGGTCTGAAAGGGTTTACAAGGAAATTTACAAAACTCTGATGTGTATTTGCTTGCAATTTAAGTTGTGGAACCTAAGCTATTGGAATAGAGCAATCCAGAGTTGTTTTATAAGCATGGCAAAATTGGAGAAAATCTCTTTTATCCACAGAAATAGGCATTCGTCAATCCAACTCGGTGATCTTCTTGAGGTGGTCATTTAAGAGTTAAAGTTGATGTAGGGGTTATCATGGTCATTGCTGATAAATGCTCCAAATGCTGCTTTGTCCACAGAAGTGATAAGCTTTCAACAAAGTTGCTGAGAATGATCTTTTTTGAAAAAAAATCATATGAGGTGTTCAGGGATAAGAAGAATGTAAATAAAGGTTTTTGGAGGTTTTTTTTTTGCTCTACGTTACTCTATATAGTTAAAGGAGAACATCTTGTTTGATTTTTCTGCAGGCTCTTGGTGAAGATGCAGGCCTGCTGAGAGCCATCTATGCCAAAGAGGAGCAAAGCCTGATTTCTTTCTTGCAGCAAAAGTACTTTCCATCCCTCCCATTAGGAGCAGAACCAGCTCAGGTGAGTAAAACTTATTTCTGAAAGGCTTTCATAGCAAAATCTGGCCTATGAAATGGCAATGCCTGTGTGTCTGATGTTTGGATATGTATTTTTCTAAGTTCAGTCCACAAAAAGTCAAGAAGGTGCCATAAGCCATAAAAAAATTGTTTGTTTGGCGTAACCAGACCGACCCTAAAAAACCTGCCGACTCAAAAGTTTTTATGCAATTAGCACAAAATAAAAAAATTCTCCCGACCGACCCAATGTTTTCATCCACAATGTAAAAAAATATTTTTTTTTACCAACACAAAGACGAAAAAATAACAAAACAAGACAACAAGCAACTACAACAAGTAAAATAAAAGATCTTTGCTATTTCATTGAAAAAAGCTTTAAATAGTAGCATCTTGTATTCATCTTAGAGTAAAACATTGAGAAGATCTAAAAAAAAAAATCAGAAAAAAATCTGACTGACCGACCCTGATATTTTTTCTCCGTTACACCAAACAAACATTTTTTTTATGCTTAAGTTCTTGTTCTCTAATAGCTATTCCGACCAAACTTGGTCATGTAGTGTATCACAAGTCTGCTATCCATGTCATTCATTCCTCTGGCTATGCTCCCCTGGCTCTGTCACTGGGATATGTCCAAAAGGTCAACAATTGAGTGCAACTATTTGTAGTTGCTATTTTGACCTCGTTAACATGACGTAGGTTATTACTCCATGTTACCTACTTACCATATCATTCAGTGCTCCTCCCCCTTCTGGTGCTCCCCTAGCACTGTATCCAATCTAAGTACGAAAGTGCATGCAATGCTTTCATAATGCCATAGGTGGTTTACACCTTTATAAGAAGCGAATGCTAAATGGAAAATCTAATGACAGGCAAGCAGGGTTCGCCAGTTTCTTCCACAGGCGGAAAAAAAACGTGGTTTTTCCACTTGGAAGAAACAGGTTTCTTCCAGTTTCTTCCACTGAAAACGGAAGAAACTAAAAATGTCATTTAAAAATTTTCTATTTTAAAGCCAATGACGTACACTTTTAGTTTTATATTATACAGTGAATGAAATATAGTGAAATAATTTCAAATATCCATTCACGGACCCCCTACCTACCCTATGCAATTGCATTATTAAACTCACATTTATTCACAAGGCCTAAATATAAAAAAATTACTGGAAGAAACTGATTAGACACTTTTCACACCAGCAAGGCCAAGCAGAGACGACTCATAAAGACTTGAACATCTTCAAATTCTTTAAACAAAATTAATGTTATAGTCTCCCTCACCAAGGTTCTCCCCACTAAGCATTACAACAAAAGAACAATAATGGTTGCTACTTTTATGATTTGTGCTTTAAAATTAACAAATTGGCCATACAGATTTTAACAGCTTTTTCATTGTTTGCATCTTGTTTTACAACTGTGATAGTATAAATGTGCACATGGAAAGACTTGGAAAATGGGTTACAATTATCATCTGTATAATTTGATAGCAAGACAAAACAAAATTGTTAACAAATTTACTATATCAAGTATATAGGTGTACTAACATGCTATAAGCTTGTAAATTAATTTTGAAAAAAAACCAGATTGTAAAGTAACTAAAGTAGCCTTAATGATTTGAAGTGCAAAGCAGATGAATATGGTGTAATTTAGTTTGTTGTTCATAATACATTTCTTTATTTCTTCCAGTTTCTTCCAGTTTCTTCCAATTTCTTCCGGTTTCTTCCAATTTCTTCCGGAAGAAACTGGAAGAAACCCCTTTTTTCCAGTTTCTTCCATTCTTCCGGAAGAAATAGGTTTCTTCCGGAAGAAATAGGTTTCTTCCGGAAAGCAAATAAGATAAAATAAAACACTATTGAAAAACTATTGTTTGTGATAATGTTTTTTAAAAATTGTCCAAAGGACCTTTAATCATGAATTTCAATCATAGGGCCTATGTCTTGTAAGCATGATAGGCTATAAAACAATGTGGAACCCTGAAATAATATAGGCCTACCACAATCAATCATCATATGGTTCCTTTCAGATGGCAAAATGGTTAACTTTTGCCATCTTACCCTAATTCTCTCCACAGGGTCATGGCAGTGAATTCCTGGGGGCGGGGCAGGGGATACCCACCCAAAAAAGTGATAGACTTTTTGACAAGCGTACTGATAGATGAAGAATAATAATGGATAAAAAAGACAAAGCTACAGACACAGAAAAGAGGAAATGTTTAAGTGAATTTTAAAGAGTTAGGTGTTTAGAAATGCGTTTTGATTACCAATTTTAAGAAAACTGAGAGTTGCATAGATATAAAACATATTCCCACATGATGCAGGATTTCTATGCTCCTAAGGGAAGAGTCATTGTTTATGCCAGAGAAAAATGGAGGATTTGAGGGGCAATATGAAAAAAATTAGTTGAGCAAGATGGGGAAATGTGAAAATTTTCATCAATGAGAGAGGGGGTTGTGGCAGGAGATATGGTCCGCTGGACTCGTAGTCCACCTGCAGCGGTGAAGAATAGGGCAGTTGATTCAGTTGACTCTTCAGGCATCATTTGTTCCACGCTTTATTCCATTGTCATCTATGGAGCCCAGGTAATGGCTCCATGGTACTATATCTCCTCTTACAGGGCAATATGAACTTCTAAATGGACAATTTCATAAAATGGGAATGTGAAATTTGTGAATGGAAGCAAAGGGGAATGCAACATTTTTCACTGAAAAAAAAGTTGAATTCCTCTGTTCCCCAATCGCCGGCATAAATAATGACCGCTTCCTAATCACACCTCCAAAAATCAGTTTTAAGCATTACAATTTCTTTATATTAAAAGAAAAAATGGAATTGAATATTTTAACTTTCATTCACCAATTTAAATGGCAAAGTGAAGAGTTAACTGCAAAGTTATTCAATCTTGAAAGTGAAGGACCACCACAAGTGTTTAGGGATGAATAAGTGATGACCCATGAGATTTCAAGAGGGCTTGGAAGTTCTGGCAGAAATTTTTAAACACAGCACAATTATTTTAGCAAAGTTTTTTTTTTCTTATTTCAATTTGAAGTGTACTTTTAAGAGTTTGGCCCACTGATGAGAAAAATCTTCTTTTTCTCCAAAAAACTTCAATGTCTCTTATGGTGTGCCCCCAAGCAGGGGATTTTCCATTCAAGGAAGTCCAGTAAATTTCTTCACCTGTTTCTGGAAAGACTGACAAGATAATGATTTTAAAGATGACAGACCATCACATGAGGAATTTTTTCTTGCATCATTGCTAAATCAATTTCATATGATGCAGCTGTCCATTAAGTTGAATGATGTGGGGTATTCCTCATTTTTATGAAAGATAATCATATGTTTTTCAGAAATGCAGATTTTTTTTTTTTAGTAACATTTTGAGTGATAACATTAACCCTTCGAAATGTAGCGATCTCGTATTAGGCCTGTAGCAATATCCAATGCAAAAATGACATAGCCAACCTTTGTCAAAGGGTTCATGAATGACAGGTGTCATGTATTAGAACTGTTCATGGTGGGTTAATTTCATGAAAATATCTTGTGTTATTTGGCATACATAATGCAAAAGTGTTGCGTTGGGGCTGTATTCTGTGCTGTATTAAGTGGTTTTCATACTATTTACCTCATAGTAAACAATTTATTTTGTACACAAAACATATGGAATCAAAAGGGACCTTGTATTTCTGCTCCTACTGTTTTTTCATAATAAGTGTTTTTGTACAAACAAGTTTTCACTATATTAAGTATCTACACACATCCACACTTGGCCCCCCCCCCACACACACACATTTTGATATGACCTTTACTTCCGAGGACTTCAAAGGAACTGCATCCTCAGTTGTAAAGTCAAACACAGAATAAAGCCCATTGTAAACTGGAAATTCCCATAGTAGAAAATACACACACTGATTCCTTTAAGCCAGCAGCTTGTAAAAGTAATTGCAGTACATGTACTTATATAGCAGGCTGTCTAGCATTAGAAATAGCAGCACCGATATATGATTGACACATTGTATTGTAGAACATGTTTTGCAATATTGTAGCCAATCAGTGGTATTATTTAAATATTTCATAATACAACAAACAAAACTCTTTACAAACATTAATGATTGTGTGCATATGATGAACGTGGTATAAATATCAAATGGGGTTAGTAAAGAAAGTGGAATATCTGCCAGTAATAAGAAAGTTTTGTTAATTCGTGTAGACTTTACCTTGCAAATCATATAGACCAAGGTGTAAATATCTATCATTATAGTGGGCTATTGTGAAATGATGCTTTCTGCTTACACAGTCAATTCCACTGAGAGAGGCACTTCATTGACATTCCCACTATAGGTCTCTTGCAACAGCCGATGATGCAGTAGGAACTTAGTGCTTAGTGCTCTGAAGTTAACACTGCATAGCACTTTTATATTAAATGAAAAAAAAGTAAAGGGTATCAGGAACACAGTGCCCATCTGTTTTGACGCACAAGCTCAACATGAAAATGTTGCGGTAGGTGGATTGCTACACCTCCTCTACAGCGAGTCTGTTACCTTTCCCCAATCGTGAATATTCCAGTACCCCATTTTTACAAACAACCCGATAGATAGGAGTAATTGAGGTTAATTACCTTACTTCAAGGCACAAGGCTTTGCCATACACAGGTGAACTCCGAACATTTGGCATGTGGTTTGGGCACTTAGCCACGGGACCACATGTGCCTCTATACTTTTTGTAGTAAATGCAATTTATTTAATATGCTCTTCTGTTTGTGGGGGATTGTTTCGTCCCCCCCCTGTCTGGGTTCGGTAGTTGACTACTTGCTGTGTACACTGCTCTAACTAACCGCCTGCCATTGAGTGTACTGAAAGGTGACTGCATAGTACGCATTGGCTAGGTACCACACCTTAAAGGGCCCTCTGATATCGCTTTGGTAGAGGCTGCACTAGGGTGTCATCAGATGCCACTCATGTCACTCAATTTTCTTGAACCTAGTCTTAACTGTGCCACTTGTCAAATTAATAACCTCCACCAAATTAACCATTCTTGGATGTAGGCATGGGGCCACCGTGCTTAAAGTTTTGTACCAAATCAATAATAGTATGTTTTATAACCTCATTTAAAAATCCCTGTCATCTGATTGGTTCAAAATGGGTGGCAATAGATATCTGCTCACCTTCGTAACTGAAGAAAACACCGGTCTTTGGGCAATTGCAATTGCTATTGCCCTGCAATAAGTAAATGCAATGCCCGCTAATTGAACATTATAATCTCTTCAACATGACTCGTAATAACCTACATACAATATACATGCAAAAGCGTAGTTCCATGGCTGTAGGCAGAGATGGTCAATTTGACCCTGATCGCAAGCTCAGACGACCTCTCTTCACCTTCACCCAGGCCCAGTTGACATGGTTGAAACTAAAACGGCGTAACCAACAGTCCATTTTGATGAATTATGGGCTAAATCACAGCCAAGATTTGCCTGAGGAGGAATGTTTGACATAATAGAGGCGCTTAATTGTGAACACAAACAAGGTCAAGTATGCTACAAAATATTCAAGGAATTCTCGTCTCGCTGGAATGGGGACATCGAGAGATGGAGACATCGATGTGATCAACTTCAAGCTGTCAAAATCGGAACTTTAATGCAGTATTTGCTAATTCTATGTATCTGCTTGGTCAGTAAATGTAGCTACAATAGTTTAATTTCTGTTTTATAATATCAATAAAAGGCTAGTATAGTGGAACATAATTTAAGTATGCGGCCACTACCCTGTGAATTCGGCATCCTCGACGGAATAAACAATGGCATGACAAAAATCATGTTCATGATGTTTGAGCTTGAAGAGATGTGGTGGCCGAATACTGTATTTCATACTGTATAGTGCAATAACCAGGCCTATTATGAATGTGTTTTAACCAATCAGATGACAACATCGTTAAATTCGTTATATAAACAAATATTTACTGCTTTTTTTGGGGCATGGTAAAAATACCCTCACTCGCTCGGGGGCAGAGTTGGTTTTTTGAGATCACCTTGGCCTATAATTTTTACCATGCCCCTCAAAGCAGCAATATTTGTATATTGTTGT
Organism: Ophioderma brevispina; assembly: GCA_023653785.1. Taxonomy (NCBI): domain Eukaryota; kingdom Metazoa; phylum Echinodermata; class Ophiuroidea; order Amphilepidida; family Ophiodermatidae; genus Ophioderma; species Ophioderma brevispina. Next base: position 2,457 of record JAMKCH010054804.1, on the reverse strand, counting down.
TTTTGACAAAACACTAAAAAGATGTGATAGTCATGTGTGATTTGGTCATGAATTCTCCAAGATGTTCTTTATAATGTTCGGCAAACAATTTTCAAAGAAGTACCAATCAAACTCCTCCTCATTGGCAGAAAAATATTTTTTTAATAAATTTATTTCAGTGGAGTCAAGGCAATACACTGAATAGCCAAACTTGACCCATATACGAGCTTTGTATTAGTTTGAAAGGACAGTGTATTGTTGTAAGTTTAAGTTCAAGCCTATATGTGACCCATCACATCAAAAGCTGCCAGTTGTCCCTCAAGAGTTCAGTTGGAGATTTTGTTTGCATCAAAACGCCTATTATCACTTTAAATGATCCGCTCATGTGTAAATTGGGTGTGCATTCAATTTTTATGAGGAAAAATTGGGTTACTTTCTTTTTATTTTTTTTTATTTGCATAATTTAAATAATATATGAAATGGCAATTTTCCCGACACCTGTTAGGTTTTTATGTGATGAGTCACATTAACCATTAACCATTACATATCTATCCTAGTTGTAAAATGGTACTGGGGCAATAATAGCAGGCAACTCTTTTGTCCTCTCAATTTATGTCAACATGGGAAAGCCAGGTGGCATTTCTTTTCAATAGTAGATAACTCTTTGTAAGTAGAGTAATGATTATGTTACAAGCTATGAAGGCTTGACTTACAACAATACACTGTCCTTAAAGAACCTCAGTATACATAGCTACAAGCTTATCTGGGTCATGTTGTGGTTATTCTGTGTATTGCCTTGCCTCCACTGAAATTAATTTAATAAAATGTATTTTTTCTGGCATTGAGGATGACCTTGTTTTGTATTTGTTGGAAAATTGTTTACCTAGCCTCATAATAAACTTCTTGGAGGATTTCTGGCCAAATCACCGATATCGGTCATCATGTTTTTGTCAAAAAACATCAAAACATCCTATTGACTTTGTGTACAAAACTTTAAGCTCATGGTGGCCCCCCCCTTGCCGACATCCGAATGAATTTTAATTTGGTGGAGGTTATTATTTTGACAAGTGGCACATTTAAGACTAGGTTCAAGAAAATTGATTGACATGAGGGGCATCTGATGCACCCTAGCATGCACCCAGGTTTACAGAAGTATGAAATTAGATTGAGAGACACTAGGTGTGACTCATCCCTTCTACTCAGGAAAGCGGATGTGTACCTGTGAATTGTTGTAGCCATTTGTCTGGGGGTTTTATGTGAATGAGGTTGTGAAATGACTCAGTTCACATGATATCAACCATTTCACAATTTTGAGGTTTTCCATGGTGACAGTCAGTGGAAATCTCCAGATACTTGTTTGCCCTCCATTGTTAAATCATAACAATCTAGTGGCTCACTCCAAATTAGTTATTGTTATTTAATTATATTATACATATATGTAGTGTCATTTTTTAAATTTGTGCAAAGGTGCTCTAAGAACCCCTATTTTAGTTGGAAATTACCTATAAAATTGAGGGGAAGGGGGAGGGGGAGAGCCAAATTAACTGGCTCAAAAAATGTTAGCTTAATGAAAATTGATTTTGTATTAGTCTAAGTAGGGTATGTTTTGTCTGCTTCACTAATTCATATATGGGGAAATCCAGGGAAAAAATAAAGGGACAATACAATGGCATTACTTGAATACAAAGGGAACCAATATTATGCAATTGCTTTATTTGCTAATATTTATTATGGGTTGGACCATATAAAAAGCTGCCCTCGAGCTGTAAGCATTTTCATAAGTGGGAATCTGGAAAATGGGTCAAATGCCTTTTCTCATATGTATATACAGTCTCTGTAATATGCAGAGTACCAAAAAGCGAGCTGTAACCAGTTTGAGTTGTTTGTCACAGCTGTTTGAAAGTCTCATTTATTACATGATAAAACCAGAATAAAACAAAAAATATCAACAGCGACACACTTTTGACAACTAATTTTGATTATTTATTTCACTGACTACATCCTGTGTAAATTTTATGAAATTTCATTCTGGGCAAATATGATTTTTCTTAAAAATCTAGTTTTGTATGTCTTTCTGGAAAATTGGCATATAGAGGGCACTATAGCATATATGAATTCTGACCCCTGTAGGCATATAGGGCAAGATTCACGCAATGGATTTTTCTAAATAGGTAATAGCTCTTGCATGTCCCTACTTATATCAGTTGTCAAAACTGTCACGCACTGCTTAAAATTGTTCTAAATATAAAAGAGACGACTTGCATGAGGTCAAACAGCTGAGTAGTTTGCTAGTTTGAGCATGTCTAAAATATGAACTAGGTTATCACAGGGCAGACTGGTGTGGTGCGTGCAACTTTACCATTTTTCAGGTCATGAAGTTATTTCATGAAGTATGGTGGGATTTTGAAAGCAACAGGACCAGCTCTCATGGGTGCTTCTATTTCTGGTACAAAAGATGGATTATATCCATCCTTCCTT
>JAMKCH010054803.1:0-10899 GCA_023653785.1 Ophioderma brevispina | reverse complement strand
CAGCTGCAGTGGCCTTTTGGGTTTTTTGTATACGTCTACCCTCTTAGACCAACTGTTCCACGCTTCTTTTTAACTCTGGTCATAGAGACTTGAAACCTCTAGTAAATAAACTACAATCATGGCAGTGTAATTTTATTGTAATTTTGTTATTGGACATATCAAATTCTTGAAGCAATCTGATTAAAATCATTCGAACGTGTTCTCATATTAAATTTAGATCTTGTGCACAAGGCGCATTTATTTTTGTTTGATGAAGGTCTTTCTGACCTTTGACGTCCACAAGAACATCGTAACATTGGCAACTTGGTCACGATAGCCTTTAAAATGTTTCGTTCGTCAAATGCAATTGGGGTCTGCCTAGACCTGTTCCCCAGTCTCGGCTTGTCTTCGGATTTCAAGGCACAGATGTTCAATTAACATAAACTCAAACTTATTTATTTATTTGGATTGCACTCACCAACACGATGCATTCAATGTATATACAAAACAAATAAACAAAATAATACAATCCTAAAAAAAATCAAGCTGGGCCCTCCCTGCCACCCTTGGGCTCAGTCCTTTTATACTGCGCTGCCCCTTTTGACCCCATTGGCCGCCCATACGCCCTCAACGAACCAACTGTCGACTGATTGACCAATTCAAAATCACACTCACGGATTGGGTTGACTGCAGAGGGATATTAGTCCTCCATTACAGTCGTTTATAAACCACAGACGCCTGGAAGGGTCTAGGGTCTGCCATTAAAATCGAATTCCTAGCATTTTAAGACATTTTCTTGGTTTAATGTTGGAATATGATAACGTGTTTGGACCGACATTTAAAAAAATCTAAGTTTAAAGAAGTCAAGGTCACCTCATTTTTGCATAATAATGGTGATTTATCTTGAATTTTGATACCTTTAATCCCCAATGTTTTTCATATATAAACATAGCTATCCGACAGTTCTTTCTAGCTGGAAATTGTTGTATAAAAGTATTATACAGGTCGTAACAGAGCCCTTTTTTTCCAGATGTTTTTTCGTGTAAAAATACATTTTTTTTTTTTTTCCGACCAAGTTAAAGTTTGCCCCTTTTCGTCTCGGACAAACAGTGTCGCAAATTGAAAATCAAGAAAAAATAGTTCAATACTGATGATAAATTGCAAAAGGGGCTCTGTTTCGACCTGTAGAATGATGTTGTCCATATATCACCAGAAATTCTGATTTCTCTCATGTTTCGTTACTGAGAAAAAATGTCGGGAAATTTATGAAAAAGCGTATTTGGAGAAATCGCTTTTTTAGTACAGAAACAACTATTTTGTATATTAGGCAATATATTTTACTGACCTATTGCAAGTGAAATGTTTTATTATAAAGTTTCAATAGCTTTGATGATAGTATCTTGCTGCCATCAGTGCTACTGTAGTAATAGCAATTATACGCTGGCATGCATTGCTTTCTGTAGTAGATAGCATTATCGCGCCAGCAAGTGCACATCTGTAAGTAGATTCATTATACCTGCAGCAGTGCTACCTGTAAAGTATACAACTATAGACTGCTCATGAGGGAGAATGATGAGAAATAATTGCCCCGAGAGATCTTGAGACCAAGCGCCTACTATTTTCCTCCCCGAGACCGAAGGACAGGGTAAAATAGTAGGCCCGCCGGTCTCAAGACATCAAGGGGGGCAATATTTCTCACCATATCCCGAATAAAGAGGCAGTCTATATTTGTTTTATACACATCATGCATATATTTCAGGACTTCTGCAACTTTTCCACATTCGCAAGTATTGCTAGAGACTCGTTTGTTGCTTTCAAAATCAAATTACTGCTCAAATACTATATTTTGCAACTTACTTGCTTGTATTAGCGCTATCTCCTTGTTGTAGAATTGTGATAGATCGTATCAGGTACAATGCTGAAAATCAGGGTTTGGCAGCTCAATTCATAAGTCTGAGCAGACGATCCGACGGCCGCGTGTAAAACTTTTGGAGTCGAGTCCAGGCCATGATTGTGTTGGCTGAGCGTTCACGTCTTTCCAAATACTGTATTTTTTCGAAATAATGGGTATTGGTGTTACGTAATAAATTAAAATTATATGTGTAGGCGGTGTTTATGGTAACTTTGCCATGGGATAGTACGTTTCGAGCGGGGATATCCCACGGGGATAGTTGGTTTTGTTTATTTCTTCAAATAAACAGGAAAAAATGGTAGGAATAATCCCTATCATGTGACTCCATTTTACAAATCGTGACAAGACATCTAGCAAGAGGTGTATAATAGACACATTATACGCTGCCAGCAGTGCGATCTGTAGTAGAAGCATGATATGACTACCATTCAGTGCTATTTGTAGGTTGTAGTAGATAACATTATACCTGCCAGCAGTGTATCTGTATTAGTGTAGTAGATAGCATTATATGCTGCCAATCAGTGCTATCGTAGTAGTAGTAGATCGCATTATACGCGCCAGCAGTTGCTATCTGCAGTAGATAGCCAGTATTATACGATGCCAGCAGTGCCCTCTGTAGTACGATAGCATATCGCTGTCAGCAGTGTTATCTGTAGAGATAGCATTATACGCTGCCAGAAGTGCTATTGTAGTAGATAGCATTAAAGCTGCCAGCAGTGCTATCTGTAGGAGATAGCATTATACGCTGCGAGCAGTGCCATCTGTAGGAGATAGGCATTATACGCTGCCAGCAGTGCTATCTGTACGAGATAGCTTATACGATCCCAGCAAGTGCTCTCTGTGTAGATAGCATTATACGCTGCATCAGTGCTATCTTGTAGTATATTATAGCATTCTATGCTAACAATCAGTGCTATCTGTTAGTACGAGAACATATACGCTGCCAGCAGTGCTATATGTAGTAGATAGCATTATTTGCTGCCATCAGTGCTATCTGTAGTAGATAGCATTATACGCTGTCAGCAAGGATATCTGCCAGTAGATAGCGTATACGCTGCCAGCAGTGCTATCTGTAGTAGATAGCATTTACGCTGCGAGCCAGTGCCATTCTGTAGGAGATAGCATTCTACGTGCCAAGCAGTGCTATCTGTAGTAGATAGCATTATGACGGATCCAGCAAGTGCTATCTGTAGTAGATAGCAGTAAGCTGCCAGCAGTGCTATCTGTAGTATATAGCATTATCCGCTGCCAGCAGGATATCTGTAGTAGATAGCATTCTACGCTGCCAGCAGCAGTGATCTCTGGAGTAGATAGCATTATCGCTGCCAGCAGTGATATCCTGTAGTAGATAGCATATACGGCCAGCAGAGTGCTTTCTGTAGTAGATAGCATTATCGATGCCAGCAGTGCCTACTTGGTAGTAGATAGCATATACGCTGCCACCAGTGTACTGTAGTAGATAGAATTAGACGCTGCCAGAGTGCTATTGTAGTAGATAGCATTATACGATGCCAGCAGTTGCTATCTGTAGTAGAGAGCCTTATCCGATGCCAGCGGTGCATATCTGTAGTAGATAGCATTATACCGATGCCAGCAGGCTATCTGTAGTAGATAGCATATACGATCCCAGCAGTGCTATCTGTCGTAGATAGCATTATACGTGCATCCCAGTGTATCGTAGTATATAGCATTATTGTACCATCAGTGCTATCGGTAGTAGATAACATTATACGCTGCCAGCAGTGCTATCTGTATAGATAGCATTATATGCTGCCATCAGTGCTATCTGTGTAAGATCGCATTATACGTCCAGCAGTTGCTATCTGCAGTAGATAGCAGTATACGCTGCCAGCCAGTGCTATCTGAAGTAGATAGCATTATACGCTACCAGCAGGTTTGTAGTAGAAGAGCAATGAGACGCTGCCAGAAGAGAAGTGCTATCGTAGTAGATAGCATTATACGCTGCCAGCAGTGCTACCTGTAGTAGATAGCATTATACGCTGCGAGCAGTGCTATCTGTAGTAGATAGCATTATACGCTGTCAGCAGTGCTATCTAAAGTAGATGCATTATACGATCCCAGCAGTGCTCTCTGTAGTAGATAGCATTATACGCTGTCAGCAGTGCTATCTGTAGATATGATTATACGCTGCAGCAGTGATACTGTAGTAGATAGCTTATACGCTGCCAGCAGTGCTATCTGTAGTAGAAGCATTATACGCTGCCAGCAGTATAATCGTAGTATATGCATTATAGCTGCCAGCAGTGCTATATGTAGTAGATAGCATTATACGATGCCAGCAGTGCTATCTGTAGTAGATAGCATTATACGCTGCACTTAGTGCTATTCTGTAGTAGATAGGCATTTATACGCTGCCAGCAGTGGTATCTGTAGTAGATAGATTATACGATGCCAGCAGTGCTATCTGTAGGAGATAGCATTATACGATGCCAGCGGTGCTATCTGTAGTAGATAATAATACGATTGCCAGCAGCCATATGTAGTTAGATAGCATTATTACGATCCCAGCCGTGCTTTCTGTAGTAGATAGCATTATACGCTACCAGCAGTGCTATCTGTAGTAGATAACATTCTACGCTCCCACAGTGCTATCTGGGGATTGCGTCGCATTCGTTCGCATGTTATTAGTATTTTTGTGGGGGCATGATGATAAAAATAAACGGAAGAAATAAATCAGAAAACTCCAAATATTCAAATTAAGAGAAAACTAACAAGTAATTGCGCTCACTCCTTTGAAGCATATCCGTCTTCAGCTTAAAATGACCAAATCAGTATTCGCTTCACAGGCCATATCACACAAAGCAGTCAGAATTTTAGATTATGGGTTGATTTTCTGACACATACCGCGGCTGAGATTTTCGACAGTAAAACACCACCCTATTACTCCCTTCTCTTGCTCAGTTGTCTACATGAATTATTATGACCATATAGCGTCAATGTGGTTAATATACCATACAGGATTTCGTTGGCAACAAGTGGTTAATTGTATGCAAATGATCTCATTGAAAATTGCATTTCAGCCCAGGACGTTAATTTTTTTTATTTTTTTACAGCCAGCCTGTCCTGTCACAACTTGACACGGCGACACAATTTTGTGAAATCGTTCGGATATTAAAAAATGGCTGATTTTCAAACTTTGATTTGAGTTTTCATTCCTGATTGAATCTCACATTGCTGCGTGTCAGCTAGTATTACCACTTATTTTTCTATGACCAATCCGTTGTGATATAAGGTCGCAACTCTCTAATTGTGGCAATTGATCCATCTATCAAAACTAACAAAAAATGCTTTAAAACGGTGAAAAGAAATCATATTTGTAATGTTCATTTGAGAAGATTTATTTCTGTGGTTTAAAATTTAGGAGGCCTGAGGCAAATTAGCAAAAAGAAATTGGATTTCCTATTCAGGATTTACCAAATTCACTTTTTTTTTAAAAAATAGGCCGATTTCCATTGTCAGCCCCAAATTGTAGGAACACGGGATTTTGCCACAATATTGTTTCCATTCACTTTAATATGAAAGCCATGACTATTCTAACATAACATGCAAGTTTCATTTTTATATCTGTAAGATTTGCTTTTTAAAGGAAGGTAAGCAGATCCTGAATCCGATTTTGCAGATTGATGAATCCATGGCTCATATCACAAAAAACATCCGATTATAAATTTTGCGTTAAATCGGTCAGCCGTTTGGATAGTGGGAGCAACCATTAGACTTGTGGCCGGCAACTTTTGAGACGTTTTGTTCTAATATCAAATCAACGGTGGCATTCTCTCGGCCTCATTTTCAACCGGTCTAAATGAAAGAAAATTACTCATCTCAATTTTGATGGAGTAAAGTGGGTGAGGGAGCGAGGTTGTTGATCGGGTGGCCCAAGCTTTAAATAGGGCAAAAACAAATCCTCGCAGATTCCGCCAACCCCCAAACGCTGTAATTTTTGCGACCTCCTCTACCGTTGTAAAAGTGGTAGATCATAATGACGCAAGGGATTGTGAAGGACCTACCGAGGCTATTTTTCTTTCATTGAGCGTCACTTTAATATTTATTTATCATTATTATTTTTTTTTTGGTTTTTTGCGTTGGGGAAAAACCGACTATAGACCGTTTCAATACACGAATCCTGACGGCGAATTATCGCCCCACGGCCGTGGGCGGCGCCATCACATCCGCCATGACTGGGGCATCTTTTGCATTTCTCGTTATAACACCGCGTTTACGGGATTGTACGTGTTACCCAAAGAAGCGACAATTTTGATCAGTTCTGACGGCAAAAAACACACTATTTCACTGTTATCCTTTGTATATCATCATGGGCGGCTCAGGAAAAAAATGTAAACATTTAAAAAAATTAAAAAAATTAAAAAAATTTACAAAAATGGAAACGAACTGCGTGCGAATTCCACTCGCTAATGACCACAAAATGAACAATCATCGTATTCCAATTTCAGTCTAAATACCACATTGTAACTCGCCGGTCATTTTCTCGTGTACTGATAGTCCAGGCGTAGGACATTCCATGCACAAACGAGACTAAGTTTGTTCAGATCTCCTAATCGATCACATGGGCACGGAATTGTCCTTTCTCAAACACCACAACCCGCCTCGGAAGATGTCACGTTTTTCAGCAAATACGGTCGGTCTTTGGGAACTATTCAAAGTTTTTCACGTACACGGATAACGCCATCTAGTTGTTTACTTTATTTTTGTCTGATGTTTGAATTTTACGAAAAATTAATTTTTCCTCACGCGGCGTTATTGAATTTTTAACACGTATTCTAACCATAAGCGTTCATGTGTCTCAGTGCAGCGGAGCACAGTGGGCTGAGATCACCTTCAATTTTTACACAACAGTAAGACACTTGCCGGAATTCCAGTTTAGGCCATGTCCCTGACGTCATCCTTCCATAAATCCATGAAATAAACGGTGAAATTTTGTGAACATTGCCCAAAAAGGGTAGTTGTTAAAAGTCATATTACATGATTTATGTTAAAAAGGCCTCGTTTGTTAAGCAATATGTGGCGTGTGTATACTGTGTAATGTGGACAAGAGATAGACGCATGCCAGTAACAACATTCACCTGTCAATGGTACCTGTGCAATCGCTAAAAATGGACCGATTGACAGCTTAATGATTGTGAGTCCGGAATGATGCATTTGTCCACCAACATGTATGGTTGTGACGCATATTGAGTACGGTCTATACTTGGGACAATGTCGGTAGTCCCCAGAAACAATGATGATATAACATGATTATGACTCATTTTACGCTAGAGTTGCAAATACTTGTGTGAGGTTATCGGCAATTTGGCAAATACAGAAGAAACGAAACAGTCTATGAGCGCGCTGTCTTAACTTCTATTTTGAAAAATGACTATTTAAAACAAGAAATTTTTCTCATGATGTTTAAAAACCCTTCACGTAAATATGTCTGATATCAACCTCGCAACAAAACTAGGTACTGTGATATCCCAAACACAAGACGATTTACATCTCATCATGCCTAGGAGCATACAAAAGATTGTAGAAAAACAACGCGTCATTAAAAAGAAAAAAGTACAACAAACTACAACCGTTGTTCTTCTAGTGAGGGAACAGTATCTTTGCACATGCGAGGTCACATTGATAACCCACTATAACCATGCAAATCCCATATCTCAAAAGTGTTGTATATTGAGCGGGAACATTCCCTGCAACTGTTTATGTCCCGTAACTTGGGATTGGACGTAGTGTGGTTACTGTTCATACTCATACAGGTGAAACAGAGAAATATGCGTACTCATGTTTCCCGGTGCACCTCATCGAGCAGTTTTAAAGAAGTGTATCGTCAGTGATTAATCAATAGAATTTGACCTACTTTCCATGGGGCCATTTGGAGTCCATCTTAACATGTTGGAAGGCGTGGTCTTAAGTGGCGGAATGGGGTGGAGAAGAATATTAGATCAAGAAGTTTTGCCCACGGCTTTACCACGACCACGATCAATTACTGATAGAATTGTAATGGCTTACAGCTTTTAACATCCAATGCGAGGTTGGCATTGACAAATTAATACGGTTCGAATGTATGTTTTTTCAGAAGTCTTTTAATCCCGTATCACGATCATACTGGTTTTTTTCTCTTGTGTTATTGTTAATAAAATGAACAGATGTCTCCGTATGCAGTTTTAAGCGTCACTTTTCTATTAACGATACGTGGATGATTAAAATGGAAGGTGGTAGAAATACGGCTTGCCAATTTCGTCGAGAGATTATATTAACTGTGATAGTGACAAAGACTCGCAAATTAAAAAGCAGCGGCTTATGCATCGCGGTTATTAGTCAATCACGTAGAAACTAATAAGCATGTGCATTTGAAAAACCATTCTATTTAACGCCACACTTTAAAGAGCTTTTAAAAAACCAATTACAAAGAGGTTATTTTGGAGCTAAATATATCATGCATCTCAATGATTCGCGTGATGAAGTGGTTATTGTAATGTTGAGAATTGTTTACACTATGATTAAAGGTTACTTATAAAGGCTTGGATACCAATATTGATGTAACCCGAATCTGTGTATAAGCAACTAAGGCCAAATCACATTTCTTTGGCAGGCAGAGCAGTCTATTTATAGAAGAAAATACGAATATTTCCCTGTATCATTTTAACCATTTTTGAAGGATCACATTCAGTTGACAATTATATACTCAAGGCATAATTCAATAACAAAATGTACATTACATAATTTGCTAGATCACATGAAATGAAATACGAAAGACAAAATTACAAGTCCGTAACGATTCTATTTTTATTGAAATATCTTTATTAACAGATTATTTCAAAATATAAGAAATACAATTTAGTTACATGGCGTACACAGTTGGGGACTCTCACCATGTGATAGGAAATTAAAACAAAATGAAAACAAACCACTTTATTTTTCATAAATACACTGTTTTTCTACAGTTCAATATCCAACAATACCTATGTTAAATTGCATACAGGAACTATTTTGCAGTTTGGTTAAAAGGACGTAATCAATTTTGTCATAAAAACATGTATAAAATTATTACTAATGCATTATTAATTTTGGACAAAGTGGCGATGCCTGGTATAAAAGTTTGGTCCCGGAGTTTACAGAAATAAGTTATAATAATCATAGGGTGGGTGATTCTGGTATTCTTCCGCAATTGTGATTCGTAGTTGCATGTCGTGATGTATGTGCTCGTGATCATTACCACAATTGCTTCAGTTTGAAACCTAAACCAAAACGCCGATAAAATAACGTAAGTCTCTCTTTGAAGGGAGGGTAAGTATAACCATTATTAAATAAAATCTATGTTAAAGTTAAAGTTAAAGGTCATTGACCACGTTATAAAACATGTCTGAAGGGAAAAAGAAAATCGGTTAGTATTTATAGTGAAACTTAGGATTTCCAGCGACGTTTGGTTTGGTTTTCGTAACAAAACACCCTTTTTGGCAGTGAGTGGGGCTTCTTTTGGCCTACTGGTTAGATAGTTGAGACAGGGAATCTACAAAACTGTCGTCTATTCTTTTTTCATTCGTCCAACTGCAGCATTCTTACACTAGTGGTAATGAGGCATTAACACGTTTGAAATTCGTTTTTAGATGCTAGGTTTATTGCCTTACCCAATATCAATTTTATTCCAAATTAGCAATAAACTCAATTTTAAATAGTGTCATAAGCGAAATAAAATTCCGATACGTAAGAAGAAGTTTCCTTGATTCGAACTTTAATCATTCATGTTCAGTCAATGATAAGCTATTATTCTACTTTTGTTGTCCACGGCGCTTAAATATCCCATTTAGTAAATGAAAGGATTAGTTTCAAATGTTGAGTAAAATCTCAGTCAAAGTGGAGTAAACTTTACCCAATTTGGGGTAAGGTTTAGTCATATTGACTAAGGGTTTACTTCACATATACAGTAATCAGCTGATTTGCTCTTTTTACAACGTATTTGCATGTTCATCTCCATTGTGTTTGGATTAGTCTAGACAATTTTAAATTCTTAAATAATGTACTCAATTGCCAAGCGAAGAAAGAGAGGTGCATATCCTAAGATTGGTTATGGTTATAGGATTGGCCAAAAGTATTGCAGTATGCAGAAAAATGGGCTTCAAATTGTACAAGGAGTTCTTGACTACAGATATATACGCAATTAGTTCCAAAGTTGTGTTTTTCACGCATATGTTATTCCACAGAATCCAAAAGCGCAAAAAACCGTAAACATGTCGGATTAAAGAAGATAGCTAACAACACTGTAAAAATATTTTACTCAATGTTGAGTAAAAAGGACACAACTCTTACTGTTGAGTAAAATCTTAGTCATTGCAAGCCTTAGTTATTGTTGGGTAAAATATACTCAGCTTTGTGAAAGGTTTACTCAACCTTAACTAAGATTTTACTCAACATAAAGGGTTGTGACCTTTTTTACTCAACAGAGTGAACTTACCGATTGTACTCCTGAAGGAATGCAGACACAGGAACACCGGACATGAGAAGGAATGGAAAAAACACGGGAGCATATCCATCACTGATGGACTCAGGGAAGGCAAGAAGGAGGTCATGTGATAAGATGAAAACAACTTTTTAATCACACCGATGACATTATGATGTTTGTCATGGAATGTTGATACGTATCCGGACATGATTCGCGCAAACCACGTGATTATCATTCAAATTGATTTGCGTTTTCTCAAAATTGTCCAAATATTTTGAAGACCACTGTCTTCCATTGACATTATCTGAACCGCTAAACATTAAGAGTAAACCCCAACAACCCTGTGCAATCCATTTAATGCTTTAGCAATCCCGTGTTTGTATTCCTTTTGAGGTACAATCGGCAAGTTAATGTTCCTCATCTCTTTTAATCCGCCATATTTAGGGAACACGGCAATCAAATTATAGGTTTTCACACTCCTGATTCTGGAAAATAACATCTGTTTGAAAACAAACTCTGAGGCATCCAATACGTCATGTGTAGTTAAGAA
>JAMKCH010054802.1:0-17279 GCA_023653785.1 Ophioderma brevispina | reverse complement strand
TAAGACACGAATTTGCTTAATATGGCAGCCATTTTGAAATGGCCGCCATTTTAAACACGGCGGCCATTTTGAATTTGGCCCCATATCAAGAATTGTTGTTCAGCATGTTCAAATGTACATCTGTGCCAAATTTCACGCTTTAACCAAAATGCACAAGTGTTCCACCATTCTGCAGCACTATCACTGTTGTTGCAATTTGTATTTGATACACTGGGAATTATAGGTAATTCAATAAATGATTATATTGAATGCTTACATTTTGTTCCATTTCGACATGCATTTTCGTCCAATAAGTTATGCCGTGACTATGATGTGATATTATGAATTTATAATAAGTGCTACAGTGCTGTAGCAAGAAACAATATGGGACACAGGGGTCAATCGCCCTAAACAAGCCAAGGCTCCGGGCTGTGAACTAAGTCTTCGTCAACCTTAGGTATTATACGCGTACGCCAAGCTCAAGGTTAAGCTTGAACAGTTTAAAGGTCAGATAATAAAAATAGTATGGTAGATTTCACATTATGTGAAGACTCCTTGCATATTTGGACCGGTGTGAAATGATATGGGGTTCCCTTTTTTTTTTCAATCCCCGCCATCAGAGGAATAGGCTCTGTTGCATTACAAAAAACATAATTGTGACCACGGTACAAAGTTCCTGTACAGAATCTGGTTCCTGGAAACTGATGCATTCGGTTATACAATGGTCTGTTAATGACCTTGAAGGACTTATGTCATTGTTGGAAGGAGGTCAACATCTATTTTTGCGCTTATCTTCTTAAAACACAAGGTTGGTCCTTTGTGGATGACCAATAAAAAAACTTAGTGTGTATTGCGTCATCGATATTCGAATGCATTAGTTCTCCTTTGAATAAGTACAGGCACACAAGTACCAGAACCCAAAGCCAAACTCTTGTAATTACAGGAAGAATAGAAAACGAATGCACTCTGGCCGTAAAATAAACAAAATCGAAAAATGTCTACAAGATACCGTGAAACCGACGAAAGAGCAAAAAGCGCCATATGGGACTTAATCTTCAGTTTCAGTTCATTTATTTGCCAGATATTAAAACAAACATAAAACATATATATAATATATATATATATATATATATATATATAATGATATATAGTAGATATATAATAGATAGATATAATAATATATATATATATATAAACCAAACCAAAATAGCTAAAATACTATATTGCACAATTCAAACATCCAAAATGAAGGAGAATTGGTCGAACACTCCTATAAAAATACAAGTATGCACTATCAAATTAAAAGCAAAACTAACCAAATAAGGTGTTATCGGAACTAGTTTCAACAGAGACTCGCAAGACCAGCAGCCTTCTTCAAGAAATAGCACAGACCCCGGAAAGCAAGAATCTGCAAAAGGTTGGACCCCCGATTTTGACCATGAAAGAAATATTGATTACCTTATGACTAGAAATGCTTGAGGCACGTCGATCATACTCTATCATAAGTAAACGGTTTGTTTGATTTGGAATTTCTGTATGTTTAAATCTACATTTATGGAAACTTGAACAAGAGATCAGAATTGGCTTATCTTGAAATCTGTACATGTTACACGTTGATGATGGATTTGTTGAAACGGGCAAGGCCTTTGGATAACAATAATGCGGCTGTCCTGCTCCATTCTTGAATTGCGGTTTAGCCTTTGATACAATTGAACTGATCTTTGCTATTAGAAGCTTACAGCAACCATTGGGATCACAAGTATGCACACCTTAGGCCTGTTAGGCCTGTACGGGGATTTATGGTATGGGTGAGGGGGGGGGATCGAAAACGTAGGCATTTTTTTGAAAACATTAAAGTACTTTTTACTTTTTGAACATCTCAGCACCAAAAAAGTGGACTTTCTTGTCAATTTGCTCTAAATTTTAGACATATTATAAAAACAGAAATGGGACCTTCCCCTTTTGCAATGGGAGAGGCCGTCTCAAAACTTCCCAGTTGTTTACTGCATGAAAACGGAATGGAATTAAAATTTTAGGTAACCATCGTCAGTTCTAGCTACTATTTTGAATTACTCCGCAAAGAATTATATTTCAAATCTCTATGGCGGCTTTAAACAGAGACTCGCAAACCAGCAATCGTTCAAGAAAGAAGTATATTGAATATAATTATACAGGGATCACAACGTTTTCTAAGTCCCCAACATGTATTTCTTAAAAATTAATGACATTAGACAACACATGATTCACACTACAAA
This sequence comes from Ophioderma brevispina, assembly GCA_023653785.1. NCBI lineage: Eukaryota > Metazoa > Echinodermata > Ophiuroidea > Amphilepidida > Ophiodermatidae > Ophioderma > Ophioderma brevispina. Next base: position 15,045 of record JAMKCH010054802.1, on the reverse strand, counting down.
TCCCACATGCAAATGAAGGTATGCTCTTCTGCCATTGAGAGAAAATGATAGAAATCCAATACACGATATCAACCACGAAACATCATTTGAATGAAAAAAAGGGTCAATTAAATAAGTTGCAGTAAGAGAAGTGTCCTATGTCAATTTGATCATGCTTTAAAAGGTAGATAGAATGTCATCCTTTGACTAAATCTAAAATTAATAGATTGCACAGCTGGCTTTATTACTAGGTCTCGGGTATTAGCTACTAACAATACAGTAAAATGGAGATGTGGGTGTGGGGAGGGCAGGGGGAAGGTTGCAATCCGCAGAGAAGCTTTGACCGGGAGAAAAGGCATCATGCTAATTAAAATCAGCCCTTTTCTTTGCATGGCTCACTAGGAAATTTTCACTTCCAACCAGGAAAATTCTGCCCCAAAAAAAAACAAACCGCCTTTTTTTTTAAAAAATCTGCCTCAAAACTACCTCAACCGGGACATCTGCCTCAAAACGTGGAATTTTCCCCCGCTGACAAGTTGACCTTGTTATGCCCGTGTCACATTTCTGTTACAGATTTCAACATGGCGGGTAGATCTGTTGCTAAGCGTCGTGTATGGCATTGCTTGGCTGACGAAGGTGTGGTAGTAGTGAAAGAAGTCGACTCGGACGATTGGGTTGTAACCCAAATATTAATTTAATTTGCATTTTCTTGGTCATCTTTGCATTAAAAGGTCTGCAATTACAATGAGTGCATCTTATCTTAGTTTAACATCCTAGACCAGGAACTTTTGTCGGTAAAGTTATTAATTAATGAAAGTATACCCTGCCTTTCAGGATCACTCAAACCAGTACATTGGAGCAATGCTATTTACTGCAAACTTTTTTTATTGCACTTTTTCATTCAAAATGAGGTTTGTGGTTGCGTGATGGATTTATAATTATGTCTCACAGGATGGCAGGAGAGCATCCTCTTTCATTTTCAATTATTGTGTTTGTGTTGAAACTATTAATTAATTTAGTAAGAATACTGTTGAATGGAATTAGAACCTTGTGATACTGTATAAAAATTTCACCGGCAGAGTGGTTTCAGAGGTTGTGGGGGGGGGGGGGGGCGGGGGCGTCCAGGGGGACCCCACCCCCGTAAACAACACGGGAATGCACAAGACCTTATACACTAAGTGTTAACACTTCTTACGGCAAGTGGGGGTATCACCCCCAACGATGATTCCTGTCGCACAAAAAAACGCAAACGAATATCATCTAAAGCTTTTATGTAATTGTAAGTTAATCCTTTTCGGTCATTTTAGCGAAAAACAGATCGGAGGGGTTACCACCTTCAGACGAGCAAGGATGATCCGTCAAAGTCCGAAGGTATGGTGGTGGTTACAACCTTCCTATACTGACTGTGTAACATGCCAAAAAATGGTTACTTTTGTTACGATGATGCTTACTGTAAGCAAATACTGACAATATTTGTTTTTTTGTTATTTTTAGAGTAATAGATATGTGTATGCCAAATCATACCAAATAAATAGACACTTTATACTTGATGAATGGCGTAACTTTATAAAATGGTCGTCGAAATCCTTGATTTTGGGAGATTGCTTAACGTCTATAAAAAGCTATCACTATGAACGTATATATTGTTAAAACTTGATATGTTTGTACTTTATTTGAAGCCACACACTGACACCCACCAAAAATGATTGGGTGTCCCGTATTGACGGAAAAAACCCACCACACCCCCCCCACACCCGCCAAACCCCCACCCACAACCCCCCGTCGGAACGTAGTCGTAGTAGAAAATCCTTGGTTGGACGAAGGTTAAAGGTTCCCTATAAGGTTCCTTTTACACTCTAAATGTCTTAAAGTTCATTTAACCTTCACAACAACAAAATTAAGAAAACTACTGTCGGAGCAATCCCATTAGAATTAATAGGTTTCAAACAATATATGAAAGGCAACTAGAGACCAAAACATTTTTTTTTCAAAAATATTTGTCAGAATAAATAACCAACTCGACGCCATCAGTTACAAAATATAAGTAGTTAACTACCAAAATGATACATTTCTATGGGTTTAAACCGCCTAATCCGATTACCAATTAAATAGTGCGAAATTAAATTTTATTGAACGGGTGCAAAAACACAATCGTATCAGTATTTCACGAAACAGGTATAAAGCACAAACTCGAATACCTGGCTAAATTAGGACCATGGGATTTTACTCACCTAAAGGGTTTTGTCCTACAATGCAATCCATGTTGTTATACAATTTTCAGAGGAATGACTTCCTTGTCATAGCCGTTGTCTCGATTCTAGACCCTCAAGCCAGTACGTTATCCCCAAGTAGAAAGAAATATTGTTGTCTCCTGGTTGAGGCCATCCCGGGGGGTGCTCTCAAGTGATCACGCACATGTGTGCATTGTTATTTTTTGACACAGTCAGTTCCCTTTACCTCCACGTATAGGTCCGATCATGTCGGTTTACGCCTATGAGGCACAGTGAAAACTTACATAGCCAAAAAATTATGCTCACAAGGGGCTACACTTTTTCGTCAAAGAAAAGTTATTATTAAGGAAGACATAAGATTTTGGATTTATCATTGATCGAAATTTTATCACAGCATTTATAACAACTTTCAGGCTTCTTTTTGAAAATGATTCAAATAGTATTATTCCATTTTTCTGTGAATAATCTGTGGAGAGTTGGTTCTCTTGGAAATACAAAAAAAGCCTTATTGTTTCAGTGCAGTAACGTCGTTTACGTCCGCCGAAAGAAAATCCATTATTTTATTTTTTTGGCATAGTATAGGGAACTGACTGCAAAAGCTATTTTTCGGAACTTTTTTTTTCGGTTACAAAGAGATGTATACAACAACCTGCAGGCTGGACATATGCTCTGGAACACCAACTACAACAGGGATTGCGCGGCTGGAAGGAAAAAGAAAAGAACGATTTCAGTTGTCATCCAACCAGAGAGAGGTGACTTTTGACAGACCATAATGTCCAAAGCCAAAGGGCCTAACTTTGATAACCTAAGAGCCATACCTCCTCATGATGAATCAAAACTTAACCTTATGTGTCTCACAGTACAGTCAATCAGAACAAAACCAAGAGTTTTTGTGACTTTGTTCTAGATAAAACAACTTGGATGTGGTCGCTATTTACTGAGACCTGGCTGTACCCTACTGGATATGACGAAATTGCATATCTGAACTCACACAGACTGGCTTTCTTTTGATCATGTCCTAGAGGACAAAACAGAAGGGGCGGGCGGAGTAGGATTAGTTACAAACCAATTTTACAGTAACCCTGTATAAAAGAGAGTACAAATCCCTATTAATATTGCGCTTTGAAATGTGAATTGAAGTAGCAACTCAAAATATGATTGCAGAACTTCTTTATATCTACCTGGCCTGAATGTGACAGTTCAGGACCGTAGGGTATAAATTTTCGGTGTATTTCTCAAGAATTTGAGAATTTGATTGATGACTACCTCTCTTACAACATCAGAAAAAAATTTCATTACGGTGACCCTTCAACATTCATGTCAATGACGTTGCATGATTAATGAGGGCCAATTCGGTTTTTTTTTAAATCTCTTCTCTCACTCCAATGGCCTTTTCAACATGTTTCTGAACCAACGCATAGACAGGGACACTGGTTTGACCTACTACTCACTCGTGAAAATTCACAAATTATTTCTGATGTTGAGGTCCATCTGGGGTTTATCAGGACATTTTGCAATTATGTGTGATTTTGAATATCAAAGACCTCAAACGCCGCGTCCCACTTATCACTCGGACCGGCTACAGCTATAACACTGACTCTTTGCTGAGGATGTTGTATAAAACCTGCTAGCCGAGGATTGACTTTTCATCATTGGATGTAACTCTGTTGACAAGTACACCCAAACTCTTAGCGTCTCTTAACAAACATGGCTCCCATCGCGAACGCGAACTGTTAAATTGAGACCAAGTAGTCCTTGGTATCATGAGGGCATTCGCGTAGCAACGCAGAAAGAAAGGAGAGTTAGAACGCGGTGGGGCGCACCAAAAACTTGAAGTGGATTCAAATTATTGTAAACAAAAGAATCTTGTAAATAAATTAATTGAACCAGGCCCAAATAGATTATACTCATGTAAAATTAATAAAAATGCAGGTGATCAGAAACATTTGTTTGTGTTGTCAATGAATCTCTTACAAAAAAAACAAACAACCGTTCTTCCTCAGTATGAATCGGAACGATGCTTTAGCTGAAAGTTCTCAGAATTGTTTAGTATGAAAATACGTTGATATTAGTAAAAATAAAACAGTTCCACTATGCATACTGTTCCTTCTCATGTAAGGCTGAGTCTCAAAACAGCCCTGTTGTTCATCTCGCGTCTTTTGCTTTTGAACTGCCAAGTGGAGTCGAAGTTTTTGAAGAGTATCTGCAAATCACCTTTGCCAAAAAGTTGTGTGTTAGACCCAATACCAACCTTCACTGATCAAAAAGTGTTGTATTGATAATTTTGTGCCTCATATATACCCTATTGTCAACAAATCTCTTAGCTGAAGGTTGTTTTCCCAACTACACTAAAGGGGGATGGCCCGAATTTGTAGGATATGGAGTTTTCATTCTTGTAGATTGGCCTTACCAAAACCCCACCTGTAAAGTTTCGCGCCGATATTTCAATGCGTTTTTTTTCATGTAAAACAGAAAAACGTGATTTCGTCAGCCCCATAGATACTGTTGTCTAATTAATGTTGGTCGACCCAAAATTGAGGGTACATTTTCGATACATTACTTTCAAATCCAAAACATCCTTTGGCTTAAGATTTCACAGGGTAATGAGGGAAAAATAGTAAGCTTTCTTTGATACCAAATGTGTTGAACCACTTCCTGTGTTATAAAATTGGGCTTCTGGGACGAGGCTAGGGGCTTTAAGCGATCGGGCCATGGGACCATTAAGACTGCATATATCAGACCATTATTAAAGAAAGCTGGTTTGGAAAGAGAGGTGTCCTTAAAAAATTAAGGCCGTGGCCACCTGGGATTTTTGGGTTTGAGTACCATTGTATGGAAAATAATCTTTCCGAGGGTTCGAGTGCCTACAGGGCCTAAGCAAAGGCATAGAGACGGCTCTCTTGCGTGTAGAAAATGAATATCTTGTATGCATGGACAAGGGAAAGTGCTTGCCCTTATTACTGTAGATTTAAGTGCGGCTTTCGATGCCGTGGATCATAATGTTTTGCTTAGCCAGACTTAGGGATTTTTCGTGGTTTACGCGGCAGGCGCGCTGAATGTGTCAATCTTCTGTGCATAGCCACAATATGTGCGTTTGTTGGAAAATCATCATCCAAACCAGCTATTCAAGACTTCTCTGTCCGCAAGGATCATTTCTGGGTCCCAAGGTTTACAGTTATAATATCCTGTTCACCAAAATAATCCTGAAATATAATCTGCAATATCATGTCTATGCAGACGACACTTCCAATTGTATGTCTCTTTCAGACCAACCAAGTGCTATGCGACACACGCAGTTAAAATATGGAACATGGATCGGGGAAATGTAGTTGACACTCATCAGCCTGAGTGGATGAGGAAAACTTCCTCCAAGTGAATGATGAGAAAACAGAGTTTGTTTTAATTGGTCTGAGGCCATACACTTTCAAAAGTTAATGTGCCGCATTCACACTATGTGATTCTACACATCACGCCTGGAACTGTGCTTGTTATATTTGGGAGTTATATTTTTGAGTCAGCCAGTCTCTTCAGTTCATATTTCTAGTATACACTGTTAAAACAAGTTTCGTAAATTTACGGAAAATTTCTGGCAGCGTATTCCAGTCATTTTTAGGGTAAAATTTACAGCAATTTTTGTCAAATTAACGGCAAATTGACCGTAAGGGAACAGAGAATAATTTAATAAAAAGAAGAAAGAAAAAGAAAGAAACAAATTTGTCTCATATTATGGAAAAAATGTGTATTTGAACAGAATTTTCAGAGTCAATTTGAAATTACGGGAACCAAAAAAAAATTCGGACAATATTGGCCAGAATTTTTGAAATATTCCGGTTAATTAACATTTTTATGTTTTTTTGTTTTTTATTTTTATTGTTTTTGAAAACAGATTTTCCGTAATTTCCGGAAAAATTGTTTTCTTAATTTACGGAATTTTTAACAGTTGTTCGTAGTTCGTCTGCTTCATTCCACCTAAGAAACATTGGTAGAATAAGGAATATTTGAATACTCTTGCAACTGAGCAAATTGTCCATAGTTTATAACCTCCCGGCTTCTGATGGGAACTGATTTTGTTTCGGGCTCATCAGGGATCAATTGCAAGTTCCGCGCATCAAACCATGCCTGGTGCAGCCCGCTTAGTGACGGTTAACCAGAAATCTTCTCACATCACTCTTGTCTTAAAAGATTTACACTGGTTGCCAGTTGGGTTGTTAGAATTGTGTACAAATTGTTACTAATAGTCTTCAAATCATTGAATTAATATGATACCAGGGTGGTAAATTCATGTCTTCTCAAACCATAATACCCCTACCTCGTAGGCTTCGTTCCAGTACCATGTCACTTCTCTGTGAACCCGTTTTCGAAAAACATTCATGGGGGGTCAGAGCTTTTTCAATTGCTGCTCAGCGTCTTTGGCAATGCCCTACAAGTTCATGTAGATATAGCAAATACTTTGGATCAATTCAAGACCTCTTTAAAAAACTCATTTGAATGTGCATCAAGCTTTTCATAAGTGTGTGCTTTATGTTAGGGCGTTTGGTCACTTAAAGGCGGACGTTTAGGTACTTAGTGGTATGTTTTCGTGGTAGTGTAAGTGGTATATTTGCGCCTTGAGATTGAGCTCCGGTATGGTGGATGTGCATGCGATTCAAGTTAATATATTTTATTATTATTATTTTCTTTCTTGACATGGTTATACTTCCGCGGATACACTGTTGTATGGAAGTTCATAAGTCTGAAAGGGGATTTTGCGCCCTATCGGAATTGACCTGATGATTTTAACACATTCGAAATAAAATCGTGGCACAAACGATACATTGGAGCAATGCTATTCACTGCAACTTTTTTTTATTGACACTTTTTCATTCAAATGAGGTTCATGTTGGTATGCGTGATTGGATTTCTATTATTTTCTCACAGGATGGGCAGGAGAGCATCCTCTTTCATTTGCATTTTGTGATTTTGTTGAAATCTATTTCATTAAATTAGTAAGAATAATGTTGAGTGGAACTTAGAACTTGTGATACCTGTATATATAAAAATTCCACCGGCAGAGTGGTTTTCAGAGGTGGGTGGGGGGGGGGGGCGTCCAGGGGGACCCCACCCCCGTAAACAAACGGGAATGCACGAGACCTTATACACTTAAGTGTTAACCCTCGTCCGACCAAGTGGGGGTACCCCCCCAAACGATGATTCCCTGTCGCACAAAAACGCAAACGAATATGATATAAGGCTTTTATGTAATAGGTACCACCTTCAGAGAGGCTAGGATGTCCCGTCAAAATCCGAAGGTATGGGGTTGGTTCCCACCTTCCTATACTTTACTGTGTAAAATGCCAAAAATGGTACTTTTGTTACGCATGATGCTACTGTAAGCAAATACTGACAATATTTGTTTTTTTTGTTATTTTTAGAGTAATATAACATGTGTATGCCAAATCATTACCAAATAAATAACAATTTTACTTGTATGAATGGCTAAAATGGGTTAAAGGTTTCCCTATTACAGGTTTCCTTATTACACTCTATAAGTTCCTTTAACCTTCACAACAACAAAATTAAGAAACTACAGTACGCGCAATCCCATTAAAATTAATAGGTTTCAATCAAATATATGAAAGCAACTAGAGACCAAAACATTTTTTTTTTCAAAAATATTTGTCAGGTCATAAATAACCAACTCGAAGCCATCGTAAAAATATAAGCTAAATTAACTAAAAATGATACCTTTCTATGGGTTAAGACCGCCTAATCCGATTACAATACATAGTGGAAATTAAATATTATGAAAAGGGTGCAAAAACACAATCTTTTCAGTATTTCACGACAGGCTATAAATCACAAACTCGAATCCCCTGGCTAAATTAGGACCCTGGATTTTACTCACTAAATGTCCTTCCAATGCAATCCATGTTTGTTGTACAATTTCTTCAGGAATGACTTCCTTTTCATAGCCTGTGTCTCGATCTAAGACGTCACGCCATTACTTTATCCCCAAATTAGAAATATTGTTGTCTACTAGTTGAGGCCATCTCCGGGGGGTTGCTCTCAAGTGATCACGCATTGTGCATTGTTATTTTTTGACACAGTCAGTTCCCTTTACCTCCACGTATAGTTCCGATCATGTCGGTTTACGCCTATGAGGTAAAGTGAAACTTACATCGCAAATTATGCTCACATGTACACTTTTTCGTCAAAGCAAGTTATTATTAAGAAGAATAAGATTTTGGATTTCACTGATCGAAATTTATCACATCATTTATCACAACTTCCGGCTTCTTTTTTAAAATGAATCAAATAGTATTATTCCATTTTTCTTGAAAACAATCTGTGAGAGTTTGGTTCTCTAAGTGCAGTAACTGTCGTTTACGTCCGAAATAAAATCCATTATTTTTTTTTTTTGCATAGATATAGGGAACTGACTGCCAAATGCTATTTTTGGAACTTTTTTTTTTTTATTTCGAAAGGTTATATTTCCACGGATACACTGTTGTATGGAAGTTCATAAGTCTGAAAGGATTTTGCTCCTATAGGACATTGACCTGAATGATTTTAAACATTCGAAATAAAATCGTGGCACAAACGATACTTTGTAATATTATGTTGGCTTTTATTTGATCTATTATACATGCAATTTAACATTTGCTACCACGAGACGCTGTAAAATGATATTGCTTGATACTTAATAATTTTTTTATACTGGAGACAAATACAGCTCAATTCTATATAGCTCAAAGGATGATAAAATATCTTTGTGACAATCAATATATTGACAAATCCATCCAGAAGGGATTCATGGAGAAGATCTCCGGATGTGTAGAGCACACTGAAGTAGTCACAGAAATGCTACTGGATGCAAAAAAGTATGGTAAACAAATAGTGACAACTTGGCTGGACCTGCAGAATGCCTACGGATCCGTCCCTCATAACCCCATCCAGTTTGCTCTTGAATGGTACTATGTGCCTGAACATATGCGTAAGTTAGTGTTCAACTACTACGACGAGCAGTTCATCAGAGTCAAGACCAAAGACTGGACCACTGACGGGATGCAGTGCCTTGCAGGAGTATTCCAAGGATGCCCCTTATCATGTACACTCTTCCTCGCAGTCTTCAACCTGTGTTAAGACCGTCTGGATGGATTGAGAGACCTTGGATATCACCTCAACTCTAACCTAACACCAACTGCTAAAATATATGCAGATGATCTAACCTTAACAGCGAGAGACCCAGAAGGATGCCAGACGCTAATCACCTCAGTCGAAGAATTCCTTTCGTGGACTCGCACAATGAAGGCAAAACCAGCAAAGTGTAAGGCCCATGCCATGAAGAAATTTATACCAGACAAAAAAAATGAGACAAGAAGGTCAGTATGTTGCATTAATTTTGATCCCAAGCTGACCATCGATGGGAAAGAAATAGCATACATCCACAGCCAACCTGTTCGATTTCTGGGAAAGCTTATCTACGAAGACCTAAAAGATAATGGCATAAGAAATCAAGTTACAGAAAAGTTACATCTGCTAAAACTGACAGACAAAAGCCAGATCAATGGTATCATGAAACTGTGGAAGTATAACAATGCAATACTACCAAGGTTTTCATGGGAGTTTACAATCTACAACTTCCCGATTAGCTTTGTACAGAAATTAGAAGCTGCATATACCAAGTACCTCAAGAAGTGGACCGGCATCAGCAGAAACACCACCACTAGTGCCATCTATAGAAGAGGGAAATGTGGCCTAGAGTTGAAGAAACTGACTACATCGGTGAAATGCATGCAGCTGACAAAATATCATCTTAATAAGTACTCACAAGATGGTACCACATCTGCACCGTGAAGTACTGGAAAAGAAGGCAAAAGGTGCACGTTGGAACGGTATTAAAGAGATTGGTCAGAAAGAGCGTCACCTAATCATCAATTAATTGTGCAGAGGACAGACAGACAGAGCAGGACTTGGATTCAAAGCAAACCAGGAACTAATTAAAGACATGAATCCCCAGGCAGGAACACAGGCAAGCCCCTACCATTTTTTTTTTTTTTTTTTTTCCAGTCTTGTGAAAGATGTTGATGAGGAAACTATGCTTGTTCACCTATACTCCTGTGCAGCACAAGGAAACTGGACTACGTGGGATAGTGTCATGCAGGTAGACACATCATGGAAGATAGTTTTATATCTGTGGTCTCCAGAACTACTTGCATTTCATGTGAAATAACTGCATCCACAACACACTCCCAACTCCAGCCAACCTTAAGCTCTGGGGAAAAACAATTTAGGTCTGTGCCAGCTATGCAACCATCAGCACTACACCCTCTTTCATATCCTGAATGGCTGTTAGCACTCTCTTGATAGTGGAAGATATAACCGGAGACACGATCAAACACTCGATCAGAGCAATTGCCGAGAATCTTCTTCCTTACATCACAGAAGCCAACACAACTTGTCGTGTGCTACTGGCCAAGAAAAGGTCGTAGCAATACGATTCCAAACAAAGGAAGGGAAAGCTTACAGAAATCAAACTGTGCTGCTACCAAGTGCAACGCCAGTGCGAATTCTGAGCCAGGCCAGTGACTGGAAGTTTCTTATGGATGAAGAACACAATCCAATCATATTCCCTCCACAAATTATGGAGACTGCAAAACGACCAGATATCATCATCTACTCAGAATTAGCCAATATAGCAGTACTTATAGAACTGACAGTGCCAATTGAACAAAACCTGGCTGATGCAAATATGAGAAAGAAATGCAAATATAGTGAACTTGTTGAAGAGTGTTGGACCACTCACTACTTCCCTATTGAGATAGGAAGCCGAGGCCTGTATAATACATCCCTGCCAAACTGCCTCCCAGCTCTCGGCATTGAAAAGGGAAAGAGGAAGAAGATCATGGACCATTCAGCAAAGACAGTCTTGAGAGGAAGCTATGCTATCTGGCTTAGCAGAAACTCAAAAGCCTTCCAAGGGATGACTTTGATACCAATGCCAAACATCAACTCAGAGGGAAGTGAGACGGTTGTGACCACGCAAAACTAGTTGAATCCACCACAGCCTGGTCCGAAGCCCAGGAACCTCTGAATTTGCCTACCAAGCACTAGAACTTTTTCTGAAATCCCCGTTGCCTTCCAAGAGAAACTACACCAAGAGTGCACATTCTAAAACGGATGGACGAGCTCTGAAGGTAAACGACGCTGGTGGTAGTCGCCAATGATCTACATTATCTTTCAATACCAGCAACTGAATTTATACCTGTCAAAACCATCGCAAATACAACGTTTCAATCGCGCATAATGGAGTACTTTGTGTTGAAGAAGTGCTGGATTAAAAAACCAAACCTAACCCCAAGAAATAACAGTATATGTTGCGTTTGTACGCTTTTCTATGAGGAAGACGACAATAGCAAGCAACTTCAAAACATCATTTTGGTTTTCATTTTTACTCTTTTTACTTGTTTCAGATAAACCTTCGAAACGTTATCGGCAGGTGTTCTACATACAACAGATCAAGTCCAAATTGAGAAAAAAATCATATCATAAACACCCTCCTATCTCTTTAAATAGTTAAAATTATGGGAATTCCATTAGTGTTACATAACCATTGAACCGAATGGAATGAACTATGCATTGCAGCAGGAAGAACACACAAACAAATAATTCCATTCAAAATGTTAAAAATAATTTACTTTGACTTACAAATAGCTAATGAATATGCATGCTAGTAAAAATAAAATTATACGCGAGTCTGCAACTTCTTATACACACATACACACGCCTGTAAAACACGCAACACACTCACCAGTCACACTTACACATTACTAATTGCTTACCTTGAGCCTTAGACATGTTAGAGATCCCCAAAAGTAACACCAGACATGGCAGTAAGTACTCAAAGGGATCTGCCATCTTTGACATCGAACTATCCAGACCATCAACTTACTTGATCTGTGGGCTTCATTTCACAAACTGAAATATAGGAGTAAACAGTTTTGCAACCTTCACATCAAAAACCAGGGCACTGTGATTATCTAGAATTTTATGGTTGATGAAGTCCCCGGATGAGTGCACCAAACAGGTGTTTTACTAGATTAACAGGCATAATTATACGCCCTTAACTTCCGCGTAAGCCCGTGGAACTCAAGACTAATACGCGTACGGCGGTCCGGTTCGTACTGTCCAAAATTGAAAAAAAGTTGGCGTAAATTGAACCAGTGTTTAAAAATTCTCAAGACTGGAAAAATATCGAAAGGCATTGTGGGAAATATGGATGCCACCGCAGCGATTGCGGAAAGTACGTAATCTAATTCCTGTTTCTAAGATTGAAAAAAAAAGTTGGCGTAAATTGAAACCAGTGTTTAAAAATTCTCAAGACTGGAAAAATATCGAAAGGCATTGTGGGAAAATGGACGCGACCTTTCGATTGCGTGTTAACTTTCCGTGTCTGCGACCACCGAAGTACCCGATAAAAACGTTCTATAGGTTCAGACCAATTACGATACATATTCAAAACAAAACATAGTAACGGACCCTCTGATGCAAAAACATTTGCCACATTCTCTATGACGGACTGATAACGTTAGTCTCTCACGCAGTATCAAGTTAGATAATATCTTTCGCAGTCTGTGACACAGACTACACCGTGGAAAATACTTTCCCGAGTCGCCGTAGTGAATAGTAAGGACACACTGACGTGATCTGATCGTGTGAATAGGGATTTTTTAACCCGGTGTGAAAGTAATCATAGTCCGGCAGGTATCATAGTCCGGGCTCCACGGAATAAAGCGTGAAACTAATGTTGCTTCAACTGAATCGATCGCCCTATTGTTCACCATTGTTCCCGGACTGTGAGCCCGGAGGACCATATCTCCTGCCACACCGGTGTAAAAGGAGATGTAGTCTCTTCACCGTTGCAAGTGGACTATGAGTCCCGAGGTCTATATCTCCGGTCACACCGGCAAGTAACGCGCATGTCATGTAATACATTAGGGATATGTCTTACGTATTTGTTTTAAATTACCTCCTGTTTCAAATAAACGTGTGCTCTGTATAATCGGTGTCGTATAACTTTTAACTCTTTCTAGGAAGGCCCATAAACGGGGATTGAATTCGTCATCATCCCCAATGTTTGAGAAAGCATATGCGTCGCATATCTCATACCATTGTTTTTTAGCGTAGCTCAGACTGTTGTTTGATACGTGTCCTTTCAGAGCTTCTTTGTTGGTTATTTAACGTTCTGGTTTTCTTTTCAACAGAAAATATCTCTTGGTTTTTGAAACGAAGACGATGTGTACAGCATCTCTCTCTCCCCCTCTCTCTCTCTCTCTCTCTGGTGGTGTACAGCATCCCTCTCCCCTCTTTTTCTCTGGTTTCGATGTAAGTTTCATGAAAATTGAATGTAAAACCACTTGGAGTCAAAAGTGCACATAATTAACACGCCCTACATTTCTACATGGTCATTGCTTTTTTTCTATTATTATTATTCAAGCATTGGCGCATTTCTGTTTTGTGTGGAATAAGTTTCAACTCATTTTTCGAATAGCTCTCTGATTTTGATGCTACCAGTTTTTACCGTTAAAAATAAATTCCCGGTGGAGGGTTCTCAAAGGTTTCTTCATGTTATTGGGTACCCCCAGCAGGACTAGAAGAGGTTATTGCGAATTTGATACCCCTAGCGGCAGGTTTTTTTGAACGAGCATGGGTACCCGGCCAAAATCCAAGACCCACTGGAATACATTTGCAACTGTAATGAATTTAAATGAGAGGATCTTATGCTTTCATTTTCTATGTCTCGGTGTTTTGAATATTTTATCTTTTTTAAAAAATCACGTTCCAGAATTAAAGGTACAATTTATAGAAGATGTGACCTATGATGTCACATGTTGACATTCAGGACGCCCTCATTTGTTTTCCGTCAGGCAAAGTATTAGTTTCTTTGACAGACTACTATCGAGTACTACTAATATGGTCATAAATTACTTACATAACATTTCTTGATCTATGTCGGTCATAATATGCAGCTGGTAGCACTAGCAAGCCCGGGGGTAGCAAGCATGCTTAATAAGAATGTTGGTATTATTTAAATTGAAACAAAAGTCACAGAAAAAACAAACTCGAAATTTCCCCACTCATACAAAATATAGGGCTATACGAAACCGTCTTTCTCTAGTACACCAACGGGGGCGCCACAAACGCCAGCAGGTGTCACATCATCTCTATTAAAGCTTGTTAAGGATGAATTTTGAATCTAAAATTTGGTATAATAGATTTCACACATCGTGTCACCGGAGGAAAAGTTCAGAACAGCGTGGATTAGTAGGAAGCAAAATATGTGGCCCGATTCACCTGATATATGAACGAACTAAGATAATCTGGCCTTTCACGTTTACATATAGAGTGCAAAAATGTTTTCCTTTGCATCCAAAACACGGGCGCTCAAAAATTAGTAACATTCAACTCACCTGTTACAACGAATACCATTGAATCTAATACGATTGCTCAAATGTTTTGAGAGTTAATGTATAAATGTGTTTACGTTGACTTGAATGCTTTCTTTAAGAGCAGAAGTGATCTTTCTCCACTATCGTTCAATAGATTTAGTGCGGAATTTTGTTCAAGGCGCTCTACCTACTTCATTCATTAGTCTGATACCAATAATGTCACAGATCATATAGTAGATATAAAAGGGGCATACGAGCTCAAAATCCAAAAATACAGCAGTCTCTGTGGATTCCAGTGCCCCTCAAGCCTTTCCAGGACTCTTCCTCTACAGTCCCACGTCAATCATATATCCAGGCAATCCCTGTGCAAATCCATCAAATTTAATCAAACAGCGTGCATCTGTGCA